>JANTPZ010091054.1:0-17028 GCA_025593235.1 Vachellia pachyceras | reverse complement strand
CTCGAGTGCAACAACATAGTACTCGAGTATTGACAACACTTTATGTCAATACTTGAAGTGTTGCCTTAGAGTACTGAATTTTCTAAAGATCAAAAGGTGCAGTGCTCGAGTATTGAGCTCCAATGCTCGAGTACTGTCAATACTTTGATACAACACTCGAGTGAATCCATGAAGTATTGAATCAACTTGTTCAAACTTAGATTCTGAAATCATTTTTGCAATCTTTTATCATAATTTTGTTATCATCAAAACAAGGTTCCAACAGATTAAACATTTAACTCTATTAGAATTGAATGGAAACATTTACTGTGACTCAATTTTTAAATAGGATTCTTTAAATTGTGTTGTTTTTTCAAAAAGTCAAATATTTTCCTGTAAAAAAGGGCCCATATTTTTTCAACAAGATTAGTGTTTAAGGAATTGAACATTTAACTCTATTAGAATTGAAAGGAAACATCCATCGTGACTCAGTTTTTAATTAGGATTCCTTAATTCCCTTTTTTTTCAAAATTCAAATATTTTCACATAAAAAAGGGCCCATATTTTTTCAACAAAATTAGCGTTTAAGGAATTAAACATTTAAATCTATTAGAATTGAATGGAAACATCCACTGTTACTCAGTTTGGAATTAGGATTCTTTAAATCATGTTGTGTTTTTTCAAAAAGTCAAATATTTAATATAAAAAGGGCCCATATTTTTTCAACAAGATTAGTGTTTAAGGAATTAAACATTTAACTCTCTTAGATTCGAATGGAATCATCCACTGTGACTCATTTTTAAAATAGGATTCTTTAAATCGTGTTGTTTTTTTAAATGTCAAATATTTTCCCATAAAAATGGGCCCATATTTTTTCAACAAGATTGGTGTTTAAGGAGTTAAACTTTTAAATCTCTTAGATTTGAATGGAATCATCCACTGTGACTCATTTTTAAAATTGGATTCTTTAAATCGTCTTGTTTTTTTTCTAAATGTCAAATATTTTTCCATAAAATTTGGCCCATATTTTTTTGACAAGATTAGTTTTTATGGAATTAAACTTTTAAATCTTTTAGATTTGAATGGAATCATCCACTGTGACTCATTTTTAAAATATGATTCTTTAAATTGTGTTGTTTTTTTCTAAATGTCAAATATTTTCACATAAAAAAGGGCCCATATTTGTTTGAACAAGATTGGTGTTTAAGGAATTAAACATTTAATTCTCTTAGATTTGAATGGAAACATCCACTGTGACTCATTTTTTAATTAAGATTCATTAAATCGTGTTTTTTTTGAAAATTCAAATATTTTCACATAAGAAAGGGCCCACATTTTTTTCAATAAGATTAGTGTTTAAGGAATTAAACATTTAACTCTATTAGAATTGAATGGAAACATCCATTGTGACTCATTTTCTAAATAGGATTCTCTTAGTTGCATTGTGTTTTCAAAAAGTCAAATATTTTCCC
Source organism: Vachellia pachyceras (assembly GCA_025593235.1). NCBI lineage: Eukaryota > Viridiplantae > Streptophyta > Magnoliopsida > Fabales > Fabaceae > Vachellia > Vachellia pachyceras. The sequence goes on along the minus strand of JANTPZ010091054.1, from coordinate 15,577 downwards.
ATAAAAAAGGACCCATATTTTTTTCAACAAAATTTGTGTTTAATGAATTAAACTTTTAACTCTCTTAGATTTGAATGGACACATCCACTGTGACCCAGTTTTTAAATAGGATTCTTAAATAGTATTTTTTTCAAAACTCAAATATTTTCACAATAAAAAGAGCCCATATTTTTTGAACAAGATTAGTGTTTAAGGAATTAAACATTTAACTCTATTAGAATTGAATGGAAACATCCACTGTGACTTAGTTTTTAATTAACATTCCTTAAATCGTGTTGTTTTTTCAAAAAGCAAAAAATTTTCCCATAAAAAAGGGCCCATATTTTTTTTCAAATGATTAGGGTTTAAGGATTTAAACATTTAACTCTATTAGTATTGAATGGAAACATCCACTGTGACTGAGTTCGAAATTAGGATTCCTTAAATCGTGTTTTTTTTCAAAAATTCAAATATTTCACATAAAAAAGGGCCATATTTTTTCAACAAGATTATTGTTTAAGAAATTAAACATTTAATTCTCTTAGATTTGAATGGAAACATCCACTGTGAGTCAGTTTTTAATTAAGATTCCTTAAATCGTGTTTTTTTTAAAATTCAAATATTTTCACATAAAAAAGGGCCCATATTTTTTTCAATAGGATTAATGTTTAAGGAATTGAACATTTAACTCTGTTAGAATTGAATGTAAACATCTACTGTGACTCATTTTCTAAATAGAATTCTCTTAGTTGTATTGTTTATTCAAAAAGTCAAATATTTTCCCATAAAAAAGGGCCCATATTTTTTTAACAAAATTTGTGTTTAATGAATTTAACATTTAACTCTCTTAGATTTGATTGGAAACTCCACTGTAACCCTGTTTTTAATTAGGATTCTTAAATAGTATTTTTTTTCAAAATTCAAATATTTTCACAATAAAAAGGGCCCATTTTTTTAACAAGATTAGTGTTTAAGGAATTAAATATTTAACTCTATTAGAATTGAATGGAAACATCTACTGTGACTCAGTTTTTAATTAAGATTCCTTAAATCGTGTTGTTCTTTCGAAAAGCCAAAAAGTTTCCCATAAAAAGGGCACATATTTTATTCAACATGATTAGTGTTTAAGGATTTAAACATTTAACTCTATTAGTATTGGATGGAAACATCACTGTGATTGAGTTTCGAATTAGGATTCCTTAAATCGTGTTTTTTTTCAAAAATTCAAATATTTCAAATAAAAAAGGGCCCATATTTTTTCAACAAGATGATTGTTTAAGGAATTAAACTTTTAATTCTCTTAGATTTGAACGGAAACATCCACTGTGAGTTAGTTTTTAATTAGGATTTCTTAAATAGTGTGTTTTTTCAACTGGATTAGTGTTTAAGGAATTAAACATTTAACTCTATTAGAATTGAATGCAAACATTTACTGCGACACAGTTTTTAAATAGGATTCTTTAAATCGTGTTGTTTTTTTTCAAAAAGTCAAATATCTAATATAAAAAAGGGCCCATATTTTTTCAAGATTAATGTTTAAGGAATTAAACATTTAACTGTGTTAGATTCGAATAGAAAAATTCGTTGTGACTTAGTTTTTTATTAGGATTCCTTAAATAGTGTTTTTTTAAAATTCAAATATTTTCACATAAAAAAGGCCCATATTTTTTCTACAAGATTAGTGTTTAAGGAATTAAACTTTTAAATCTCTTAGATTTGAATGGAATCATCTAATGTGACTCATTTTTAAAATTGGATTCTTTAAATCGTGTTGTTTTTTTTTCTAAATGTCAAATATTTTTCCATAAAATAGGGCCCATGTTTTTTTCAACAAGATTAGTGTTTAAAGAATTAAACTTCTAAATCTCTTAGATTTGAATGGAATCATCCACTGTGACTCATTTTTAAAATAGGATTCTTTAAATCGTGTTGTTTTTTTCTAAATGTCAAATATTTTCCCATAAAAAAGGGCCCATATTTTTTTCAACAAGATTGGTGTTTAAGGAATTAAACATTTAAGTCTCTTAGATTTGAATGGAAACATCCACTGTGACTCAGTTTTTCTTAGTATTCCTTAAATCATGTTTTTTTAAAATTGAAAAATTTTCACATAAAAAGGGGCCCATATTTTTTCAACAGTATTAGTGTTTAAGGAATTAAACATTTAACTCTCTTAGATTTGAAAGAAAACATCCACTGTGATTGATTTTTTAAATTGGATTCTTTAAATCGTCTTGTTTTCTCAAAAAGTCAAATACATTCCAATAAAAAAGGGCACATATTTTTTTAACAAGATTAGAGTTTAAAGAATTAAAGATTTCACTCCTTTAGATTTGAATGGAAACATCCATTGTCAGTTAGTTTTTAATTAGGATTCTCTAAATCTGTTGTTTTTTCAAATATTTTCATATAAAAAAGAGCCCGTATTTTTTTCAACAAGATTAGTGTTGATGGAATTAAACATTTAACTCTATTAGAATTGAATGGAAACATCCACTGCGACTCATTTTTTAAATAGGATTATCTAAATCGTGTTGTTTTTTCTGAAATTCAAATATTTTCACATAAAAAGGGCCCATATTTTTTTAACAAGATTAGTATTTAAGGAATTAAACATTTAACTCGATTAGAATTGAATGAAAACATCCACTGTGACTCAGTTTTTAATTAGGATTCTTTAAATCGTGTTGTTTTTTCAAAAGATCAAATATTTCCCATAAAAATGGGCCCATATTTTTTCAACAAGATTAGTGTTTAAAGAATTAAACATTTAACTCTCTTAGATTTGAATGGAAACATCCACTCTGACTCTTTTTTAAATAGGATTCTTTAAATCTTGTTTATTTTTTTCAAAAAGTCAAATATTTTCACATTAAAAAGAGCCCATTTTTTTTCAACAAGTTTAGTGTTTTAGAAATTGAACATTTAACTCTCTTGGATTTGAATAGAAATGTCCACAGCTACTCAATTTTTAAATAGGATTATTTAAGTTGTGTTGTTTTTTCATAAAGTCAAACATTTTCCCATAAAAAAGGGCCCATATTATTTTAACAAGGTTAGTGTTTACGAAATTAAATATTTAACACTCTTAGATTTGAATGGAAACATCAACTTTAACCCAGTTTGTAATTAGGATTCCTTAAAATGTGTTTTTTTTAAAGTTCAAATATTTTCACATAAAAAAGAATCCATATTTTTTTATATTAGTGTTTAGGGAATTAATCATTTAAATCTATTAGAATTAAATGGAAACATCCACTGTGACTCAGTTTTTAATTAGGATTCCTTAAATCGTGTTTTTTTAAAATTCAAATATTTTCACATAAAAAGGATCCATATTTTTTTCTACAAGAATAGTGTATAGGAATTTGTCATTTAAATCTATTAGAATTGAATGGAAACATTCACTGTCACTCAGTTTTTAATTAATATTCCTTAAATCGTGTTGTTTTTTCAAAATTCAAATATTTTCACAATTTTTTTGAATAAGATTAGAGTTGAAGGAATTAAACATTTAACTCTTTTAGAATTGAATAGAAACATCCATTTTGATTCAGTTTGGAATTAAAATTTCTTAAATCATGTTGTTTTTTTCAAAATTCAAATATTTTCATATTAAAAAGGGCCCATATTTTTTTCAACATGATTAGTGTTTAAGGAATTAAACATTTAACTCTCTTAGATTTGAATGGAAACATCTACTATGACTCATTTTTTAAATAGGATTCTTTAAATCGTGTTGTTTTTTCAAAAAGTCAAATATTTTCACATAAAAAAGGCTCCATAATTTTTTCACTGTCTCAGAATTGAGTGAAAACTTCCTCTCTTACTCATTTTTGAATGAGGATTCAAGATGTTTGGTTTGTTTTTGAAAATTCATCCATTTGCTTCACAAATGGCGCTCGTCCATTTCAGGCCTTCTTTGGTCGGAAATACGGAAATTTTTCTCTATCTCGAAAGTGCGTGGAAACCTCCTCTCTTACTCATTTTCGAATTAGGATTCTAGATGTTTGGTTTGTTTTTGAAAATTCATCCATTTGCTTCACCAATGGTGCTCATCCGTTTCTTGCCTTCTTTGGTCGGAAATATGAAAATTTTTCTCTATCTCGGAATTGCGTGGAAACTTCCTCTCTTACTCATTTTCGAATTAGGATTCTAGATGTTTGGTTTGTTTTTGAAAATTCATCCATTTGCTTCACAAATGGCGCTCGTCCATTTTAGGCCTTCTTTGGTCGGAAATACGAAAATTTTTCTCTATCTCGAAAGTGCGTGAAAACTTCATCTCTTACTCATTTTTGAATTAGGATTCTAGATGTTTCGTTTGTTTTTGAAAATTCATCCATTTGCTTCACAAATGGTGCTCGTCCGTTTCTTGCCTTCTTTGGTCGGAAATACGAAAATTTTTCTCTATCTCGAAAGTGCGTGGAAACTTTCTCTCTTACTCATTTTCGAATTAGGATTCTAGATGTTTGGTTAGTTTTTGAAAATTCATCCATTTGCTTCACAAATGGTGCTCGTCCGTTTCTTGCCTTCTTTGGTCGGAAATACGAAAATTTTTCTCTATCTCGGAATTGCGTGGAAACTTCCTCTCTTACTCATTTTTGAAGGGGATTCTAGATGTTCCGTTTGTTTTTGAAAATTCATCCATTTGCTTCACAAATGGCGCTTGTCCATTCAGGCCTTATTTGGTCGGAAATTACAAAAAATTTTCTCTATCTCGGAATTGCGTGGAAATTTTCTCACTTACTCATTTCTGAATGAGGATTCTAGATGTTCGGTTAGTTTTTGAAAATTCATACTTTCGCATCAGAAACAGCGCTTGCCCGTTTCTGTCCTTCTTTGGTCGTAAAGTAGGAAATTTTTTCTATGTATCGGAGTTATGTGCAAACTTCCTATCTTACTCATTTTTGAATGAGGATTCTAGATGTTTGGTTATTTTTGAAAATTCATCCATTTGCTTTAGAAACGGCGCTCATCCGTTTCTGGTCTTGTTTGGTCGGAAAGTACGAAAATTTTTCTTTGTCTCGGAATTGTGTGGAAACATCCTCTCTTACTCATTTTTGAATGAGGATGCTAGATGTTTAGTTAGTTTTTTAAAATTCATCCATTTGGTTCAAAAATGGCGCTCGTCCATTTCTGGCCTTCTTTAGTTGTAAAGTAGGAAATTTTTTCTGAGTCTCGAAATTGCGTGGAACTTCCTCTCTTACTCATTTTTGAATGAGGATTCTAGATGTTTGGTTAGTTTTTGAAAATTCCTCCATTTGATTCAAAAACGGCGCTCGTCCGTTTCCTTCCTTCTTTGGTCGAAAAGTACAAAAAATTTTTTACTGGTGCGAAATTGCATGGAAACTTCCTCTCTTACTCATTTTTGAATGAGGATTCTAGATGTTTGGTTAGTTTTTGAAAATTCACCATTTGCTTCAAAAACGGCACTCGTCCGTTTATGGCCGTCCTTGGTCGGAAAGTACGAAAATTTGCTACTTTTGCAGAATTGTGTGGAAACTTCCTCTCTTACTCATTTTTGAATGCGGATTCTAGATGTTTGCTGAGATTTAGAAAATTCATCCATTTGCATCAAAAGCGGCGCATGTCCGTTTCTGGCCTTCTTTGCTCCGAAAGTATGAAAATTTTTTTACTGTCGTGGAATTATGTGGAAACTTTCTCTCTTACTCATTTTTGAATGTGGATTCTAGATGTCATTGTACTTTTTGAAAATTCATCCATTTCCTCCAAAATCGGCGCTCATTCGTTTTTGACCTTTTTTGGTTGGAAAGTAAGAAAATTTTTACTGTCTCGGAATTGCGTGGAAACATCCTCTGTTACTCTTTTTTGAATGAGGATTCTAGATGTTTAGTTAGTTTTTGAAAATTCATCCATTTGCTTTAAAACCGGCGCTTGTCCGTTTCTAGCCTTTTCTACTCGAAAAGTACAAAAATTTGTGACTGTCGTTGAATTGCGTGGAAACTTCCTCTCTTACTCATTTTGGAATGCGGATTCTAGATGTTTGCTTAGTTTTTGAAAATTCATCCATGTGCCTAAAAAACGGCGATCATCCGTTTCTTCCCTTCTTTGGTCGGAAAGTACGAAGAATTTTGACTACCTCGGAATTGAGTGGAAACTTCCTCTCATAATCAGTTTTGAATGTAGATTCTAGATGTTTGATTAGTTTTTGAAAATTCATCCATTTGCTTCAAAAACGGTGCTCGTCTGTTTCTGGACTTCATTGGTCGGAAAGTACAAAAATTTGTGACTGTCGCGGAATTACGTGGAAACTTCCTCTCTTACTCATTTTTGAATGCGGATTCTATATGTTTGGTTAGTTTTTGAAAATTCATCCATGTGCCTTAAAAATGGCGACCGTCCGTTTGTACCGTTCTTTGGTCGGAAAGTACGAAGAATTTTGACTACCTTGGAATTGCGTGGAAACTTCCTCTCGTACTCTTTTCAGAATGTGTATTCTAGATGTTATGTTAGTTTTTGAAAATTCATCCATTTGCTCCAAAATCGATGCCCATTCGTTTCTAGCCTTCTTTGGTCGGAAAGTACGAAAATTTTTTACTGTCTCAGAATTGTGTGGAAACTTCCTCTCCTACTCATTTTTGAATGAGGATTCTAGAATGGTTGGTTATTTTTGAAAATTCATCCATTTGCTTCAAAAATGGCGCTCGTCCGTTACTTGCCTTCTTTGGTCGGAAAGTACGAAAATTTTTTACTGTCATGGAATTGCGTAGAAACGTCATCTCTTTCTCATTTTTGAATGCGAATTCTAGATGTTATGTTAGTTATTGAAAATTCATCCACTTGCTTTAGAAACGGCGCTCCTCCGTTTCTGGCCTTCTTTGGTCGGAAAGTACGAAAATTTTTTACTGTCTCAGAATTGCGTGTAACTTCCTCTCTTACTCATTTTTGGATGAGGATTCTAGATGTTTAGTTAGTTTTTTAAAATTCATCTATTTGCCTCAAAAATGGCGCTTGTCCGTTTCTGGCCTTCCTTGGTCGGAAAGTACGAAAATTTGTGACTGTTGCGGAATTGCGTGGAAACTTCCTCTCACACTCATTTTTGAATGCCGATTATAGATGTTAGCTTAGTTTTTGAAAATTCATCCATTTGCTCCAAAAATGGCACTCATCCGTTTCTAGCCTTCTTTGGTCGAAAATGACGAAAAATTTTTACTGTCTCGAAATTGCGTGGGAACGTACTCTCTTACTCATTTTTCAATGAGGATTCTAGAAGTTTGGTTAGTTTTTGAAAATTCATCCATTTGCTTCTAAAATGGCGCTCGTCCATTTCTGGCCTTCTTTGGTTAGAAAGGTACGAAAATTTGTGACTGTCGTGGAATTGCGTGGAAACTTTCTCTCTTACACATTTTTGTATGCGGATTCTGGATGTTATGTTAATTATTGAAAATTCATCCATTTACTTAAAAAACGGCACTCGTCCGTTTCTGGCCTCATTGGTTGGAAAGTACGAAAAATTTTGACTGTCACAGAATTGCGTGGAAACTTCCTCTCTTACTCATGTTTGAATGAGGATGTTTGGTTTGTTTTTGAAAATTCACCATTTGCTTCAAAAATGGCACTCGTCCGTTTCTTGCCTTCTTTAGTCGGAAAGTACAGTATTTTTTACTGTCTCAGAATTGCGTGGAAACTCACTCTCTTACTCATTTTTAATGTGGATTCTAGATGTTATTTTAGTTTTTGAAAATTCATCCATTTGCTCCAAAATCGACGCTCGTCTGTTCTGGCCTTGATTGGTTGGAAATTACGAAAATTTTTCACGGTCTTGGAATTGCGTGGAAACTTCCTCTCTTACTCATTTTTGAATGCAGATTGTAGATGTCTGGTTAGTTTTTGAAAATTCATTCATTTGCTTCAAAAACGGTGCTCATCCGTTTCTGGCCTTCTTTGGTCGGAAAGTACGAAAATTTGTGACTGTCACGGAATTTCGTGGAAACTTCCTCCCTTACTCATTTTTGAATGCGGATTCTAGACGTTTGCTTAGTTTTTCAAAACTCATCCATTTGCTCCAAAATCGTTGACCGTTCGTTTCTGGCCTTCTTTGGTCGGAAAGTACGAAAATTTTTCACTGTCTCGGAATTGCGTGGAAACTTCCTCTCATATTCATTTTTGATTGAGGATTCTAGATGTTTGGTTAGTTTTTGAAAAATTCACCATTTGCTTCGAAAATGAGCTCATCCGTTTCTGGCCTTCTTTGGCCAGAAAGTACAAAAATTTTTCTCTGTCTCGTAATCGGGTGGAAACTTCCTCTTTTACTCATTTTTCAATTAGGATTGTAGATGTTGGTTAGTTTTTGAAAATTTATCCATTTGCTTTAAAAATGGTGCTCCTCCGTTTCTGGCCTTGATTGGTTGGAAAGTATGAAATTTTTTCATGGTCTCGGAATTGCATGGAAACTTCCTCTCTTACTCATTTTTGAATGCGTACTCTAGATGTTTGTTTATTTTTTGAAAATTCATTCATTTGCGTTAAAAACGGCGCTCGTCCTTTCTAGCCTTCTTTGGTCAAAAGTACGAAAGTTTTTCACAGTCTTGGAATTGCGTGGAAACTTCCTCTCTTACTCATTTTTGAATGTGGAGTCTAGATGTTGCTTAGTTTTTCAGAATTCATCCATTTGCTTCAAAAACAGCGCGCGTCCGTTTCTGGCCTTCTTTGGTCGGAAAGTACGAAATTTTTTCACGGTCTCAGAATTGCGTGGAAACTTCCTCTCTTACTCATTTTTGAATGCGGATTCTAAATGTTATGTTAGTTTTTGAAAATTCATCGATTTGCTCTAAAATCGGTGCACGTTCATTTCTGGCCTTCTTTGGTCGGAAAGTACGAAAATTTTTTACTATCTAAGAATGGCGTCAAAACTTCCTCTCTTACTCATTTTTGAATGAGGATTCTAGATGTTTGGTTTCTTTTCGAAAATTCATCCATTTGCCTCAAAAACGGCTGTCTTCCGTTTCTAGCCTTCTTTGGTCAAAAAGTATGGAAATATGTGACTGTTGCGGAATTGCGTGGAAACTTCCTCTCTTACTCATTTTTGAATGCGGATTCTAGATGTTATGTTAGTTTTTGAAAATTCATCCATTTGCTCCAAAATCGTCGCCCGTTCATTTCTGGCCTTCTTTGGTCGGAAAGTAATAAAATTTTTCTTTGTCTCAGAATCGGGTGGAAACTTACTCTTTTACTCATTTTTGAATGAGGATTATAGATGTTGGTTAGTTTGTGAAAATTCATTCATTTGCTTCAAAAACGGCGCTCGTACGTTTCTGGCCTTGATTGGTTGGAAACTACGAAAGTTTTTCATAGTTTCAGAATTGCATGGAAACTTCCTCTCTTACTCATTTTTGAATGTGGACTCTAGATGTTTGGTTAGTTTTTTGAAAATTCATTCCTTTGCTTCAAAAAGGAGCTCGTCCGTTTCTGGCCTTCTTTGGTCGGAAAGTAAGAAAATTTTTCTCTGTCTCAGAATCGGGTGGAAACTTCCTCTTTTACTCATTTTTGAATGAGGATTCTAGATGTTGGTTAGTTTTTGAAAATTCATCCATTTACTTCAAAAAGGTGCCCGTCCGTTTCGGGCCTTCTTTGGTTGAAAAGTACGAAAAATTTTTAGTCTCAGAATTACGGGGAAACTTCCTCTCTTACTCATTTTTGAATGCGGATTCTAGATGTTTGCTTAGTTTTTGAAAATTCATCCATTTTCTTCAAAAATGGCGCTCGTCTGTTTTTAGCCTTCTTTGGTCGGAAAGTATGAAAATTTTTCTCTGTCTCGGAATCGGGTGGAAACTTCCACTTTTACTCCTTTTTGAATGAGGGGTCTAGATGTTGGCTAGTTTTTGAAAATTAATCCATTTGCTTCAAAAATGGTGCTTGTCCGTTTCTGGCCTTCATTGGTTAGAAAGTACGAAAATTTTTAACGGTCTCGGAATTGTGTGGAAACTCTCTTACTCATTTTTGAATGCGGATTCTAGATGTTATGATAGTTATTGAAAATTCATCCATTTGATCCAAAATCGGCGCCCATTCGTTTTAGGCCTTCTTTGGTCGGAAAGTACGAACATTTTTTACTGTCTCGAAATTGCGTGGAAGCTTCCTCTCTTACTCATTTTTGATTGAGGAATCTAGTTGTTTGGTTAGTTTTTGAAAATTCATCCATTTGCACCAAAATCGTCACCCGTTCGTTTCTGGCCTTCTTTGGTCGGAAAGTACAAAAATTTTTTACGGTCTCAGAATTGCGTGGAAACTTCCTCTCTTACTCATTTTTGAATGAGGATTCTAGATGTTGGTTAGTTTTTGAAAATTAATCCATTTGCTTCAAAAATGGCGCTCGTCCGTTTCTGGCCTTGATTGGTTGGAAAGTACAAAAATTTTTCACGGTCTCGAAATTGCGTGTAAACTTCCTCTCTTACTCATTTTTGAATGTGGACTTTAGATGTTTGGTTAGTTTTTGAAAACTCATTCATTTGCTTCAAAAACGGCGCTCGTCTGTTTCTGGCAATGTTTGGTCAGAAAGTACGAAAATTTTTCACGGTCTCGGAATTGCATGGAAACTTCTTCTTTTACTCATTTTTGAATGCGGATTCTAGATGTTTGGTTTGTTTTGAAAATTCAACCATTTTCTTCAAAAATGGTGCTCGCCCGTTTCTGGCCTTCTTTGGTCGGAAAGTACCAAAATTTTTCTTTTTCTTGGAATTGCGTGGAAACTTCTGCTCTTAATCATTTTTGAAGGAGGATTCTAGATGTTTGCTTAGTTTTTAAAATTCATCCATTTGCTTCAAAAATGGTGCTCATCTGTTTCTGGCCTTCTTTCGTCGGAAAGTACGAAATTTTTCTCTGTCTACGAATCGCGTGGAAACTTCCGCTCTTACTCACTTTTGAATACGGATTCTAGATGTTTGCTTAGTTTTTGAAAATTCATTCATTTGCTTAAAAAACGGCGCTTGTCCGTTTCTGGCATTCTTTGGCCAAAATGTATGAAAATTTTCACCGTCTCGGAATTGCGTGGAAACTTACTCTCTTACTCATTTTTGAATGTGGATTCTATATGTTTGCTTAGTTTTTTAAAACTCATCCATTTGCTTCAAAAACGGCAGTCGTCCGTTTCTGGCCTTCTTTGGTCGCAAAGTACGTTGTGACTGTCGCGGAATTTTGTGGAAACGTCCTGTCTTACTCATTATTGAATATGGATTCTAGATGTTTTGTTAGTTTTTGAAAATTCATCCATTTGCTCCAAAATCAGTGCCCGTTCATTTCTGGCCTTCTTTGGTCGGAAAGTACGAAAATTTTTTACTGTCTCCGAATTGCATGGAAACGTTCTCTCTTACTCATTTTTGAATGAGAATTCTTGAGTTTGGTTTGTTTTTGAAAATTCATCCATTTGCTTCAAAAATAGTGCTCGTCTGTTTCTCGCCTTCTTTGGTCGGAAAGTACGAAAATTTGTGACTGTCGCGGAATTGCGTGGAAACTCCTCTCTTACTAATTTTTGAATGCGGATTCTAGATGTTATATTACTTTTTGAATTTCATCCATTTGCTCCAAAATCGGTGCCGTTCATTTCTGGCCTTTATTGGTCAGAAAGTACGAAAATTTTTTACTGTCTCATAATTGCATGGAAATGTCCTCTCTTACTCATTTTTGAATGCGGATTCTAGATGTTTGCATAGTTTTTGAAATTTCATCCATTTTCTTTAAAAATGGCACTCGTCCGTTTGTGGCCTTCTATGGTCGGAAAGTACAATATTTTTTACTGTCTCAGAATTGCGTGGAAACCTCCTCTCTTACTCATTAATGCGGATTCTAGATGTTATGTTAGTTTTTTATAATTCATCCATTTTCTCCAAAATCGGTGCCCGTTCATTTCAGGCCTTCTTTGGTCAGAAAGTACAATATTTTTACTGTCTTAGAATTGCGTGGAAACTTCCTCTCTTACTCATTTTTGAATGCGGATTCTAGATGTTATGTTACTTTTTGAAAATTCATCCATTTGCTCCAAAATCAGTGCCCGTTAATTTCTGGCCTTCTTTGGTCGGAAAGTACAAAATTTTTTTACTCTCTTCGAATTGCATGGAAACATCCTCTCTTACTCATTTTTGAATGAGGATTCTAGATGTTTGGCTTGTTTTTGAAAATTCATCCATTTGCTTCAAAAACAGGGCTCGTCCGTTTCTCGCCTTCTTTAGTCGGAAAGTACGAAAATTTGTGGCTGTCGCAGAATTTGGAAACTTCCTCTCTTACTAATTTTTGAATGCAGATTCTAGATGTTATGTTACCTTTTGAATTTCATCCATTTTCTCCAAAATTGGTGCCCGTTCATTTCTGGCCTTCATTGGTCGGAAAGTACGAAAATTTTTTACTGTCTCGGAATTGCATGGAAACTTCCTCTCTTACTCATTTTTGAATGAGGATTCTAGATGTTTGGTTTTTTTTTGAAAATTCATCCACTTGCTTCAAAAACAACGCTCGTCCGTTTCTTGCCTTTTTTGGTCGGAAAGTACGAAAATTTGTGAATGTCGCGGAATTGCGTTGAAACATCCTCTCTTACTCATTTTTGAATGCGGATTCTAGATGTCATGTTAGTTTTTGAATTTCATCCATTTGCCCCAAAATCGTTGCACGTTCGTTTCTGGCTTTCTTTGGTCGGAAAGTACAAAAATTTTTTACTGTCTCGAAATTACGTGGAAACTTCCTCTCTTACACATTTTTGATTGAGGATTCTAGATGTTTTATTAGTTTTTGAAATTTCATCCATTTTCTTCATAAACAGCGCTCGACTGTTTCTGGCCTTCTGTGGTCGGAAAATACAATATTTTTTACTTTCTCCGAATTGCGCGGAAACCTCCTCTCTCACTCATTTTTGAATGCGGTTTTTAGATGTTATGTTAGTTTTTGATAATTCATCCATTTCCTCCAAAATCGGTGCCCGTTCTTTTCAGGCCTTCTTTGGTCGGAATGTACAATATTTTTTACTTTCTCAGAATTGCGTGTAAGCTTCCTCTCTTACTCATTTTTGAATGCGAATTGTAGATGTTTTGTTAGTCTTTAAAAATTCATCCATTTGCTCCAAAATCAGAGCCCGTTCATTTCTGGCCTTCTTTGGTCGGAAAGTACGAAAATTTTTTACTGCCTCGGGATTACATGGAAACATCCTCTCTTACTCTTTTTTGATTAAGGATTCTAGATGTTGGTTTGTTTTTGAAAATTTATCCATTTGCTTCAAAAACGGCGCTCGTCCGTTTCTGGCCATGATTGGTTGGAAAGTACGAAAATTTTTCACGGACTCGAAATTGCGTGTAAACTTCCTCTCTTACTCATTTTTGAATGTGGACTTTAGATGTTTGGTTAGTTTTTGAAAATTCATTCATTTGCTTCAAAAACAAAGCTCGTCCATTTCTGGCATTCTTTGGTCAGAAAGTACGAAAATTTTTCACGGTCTCGGAATTGCATGGAAACTTCCTCTCTTACTCATTTTTTGAATGTGGATTCTAGATGTTTGGTTAGTTTTTGAAAATTCAACCATTTTCTTCAAAAATGGTGCTCGTCCGTTTCTGGCCTTCTTTGGTCGGAAAGTACCAAAATTTTTCTTTTTCTTGGAATTGCGTGGAAAATTCTGCTCTTAGTCATTTTTGAATGAGGATTCTAGATGTTTGGTTAGTTTTTAAAATTCATCCATTTGCTTCAAAAATGGCGCTCATCTGTTTCTGGCCTTCTTTGGTCGGAAAGTACGAAAATTTTTCTCTGTCTCAGAATCGCGTTGAAACTTCCTCCTTATTCAGTTTTGAATACGGATTCTAGATGTTTGCTTAGTTTTTAAAAGTTCATTCATTTGCCTAAAAAATGGCGCTCGTCCGTTTCTGGCCTTTTTTGGTCAGAAAGTACAATATTTTTTACTGTCTCAGAATTGCGCGGAAACTTCCACTCTTACTCATTTTTGAATGTGGATTCTAGATGTTTGCTTAGTTTTTAAAATTCATCCACTTGCTTCAAAAACGGCAGTCCTCCGTTTCTGGCCTTCTTTCGTCGCAAAGTACGAAAATTTGTGACTGTCACGGAATTTCGTGGAAACTTCCTCTCTTACTCATTTTTGAATATGGATTCTAGAAGTTCTGTTAGTTTTTAAAAATTCATCCATTTGCACCAAAATCGGCGCCCAGTCGTTTCTGGCATACTTTTGTTGGAAAGTACGGAAATTTTTTACTATCTCGAAAATGCGTGGAAACTTCTTCTCTTACTCATTTTTGAATGAGGATTCTTGATGTTTGGTTAGTTTTTGAAAATTCACCAATTGCTTCAAAAACGGTGCTCGTTCGTTTATGGACTTCTTTGGTTGGAAAGTAGTAAAGTTTTTCTCTGTCTCGGAATCACGTGGAAACTTCCACTTTTACTCGTTTTTGAATGAGGACTCTAGATATCGGGTTAGTTTTTGAAAATTCATCCATTTGCTTCAAAAATGGCGCTTGTCCGTTTCTGGCCTTGATAAGTAGGAAAGTATGAAAATTTCTCCCAGTCTCAGAATCGCGTGGAAACTTCCTCTCTTACTCACTTTTGAATACGGATTCTAGATGTTTGTTAGTTTTTGAAAATTCACCATTTGCTTCAAAAACGACGATCATCTGTTTCTGGCCTTCTTTGGTCGGAAAGTAGGAAAATTTTTTCTCTATATCGGAATTGCGTGGAAACTTCCTCTTGAACTTATTTTTGAATGCGGATTCTAGATGTTTGGTTAGTTTTTGAAAATTCATCCATTTACTTCAAAAAGGCGCTCGTCCGTTTCTGGCCTTCTTTGGTCGGAAAGTACAAAAATTTTTTACTGTCTCGAAATTGCATGGAAATCTCCTCTCTTACACATTTTTGAATTATGATTCTAGATGCTTGGTTAGTTGTTTAAAATTCATCCATTTGCTTCAAAAACGACGCTCATTCGTTTCTGACCTTCTTTTGTTGGAAAGTACTAAAATTTTTTACTGTCTTGATATTGCATGGAAACTTCCTCCCTTACTCATTTTTGAATGAGGATTCTAGATTTTGGGTTAGTTTTTGACAATTCACCAATTACTTCAATAACGGCGCTCGTCCGTTTCTGGCCTTCTTTAGTCGGAAAGTACAAAAGCGTTTGACGGTCGCTGAATTGCGTGGAAACTTCCTCCCTTACTCATTTTTGAATGCCGATTCTAGATTTTGGTTGGTTTTTGAAACTTCATCTAGTTGCTCAAAAACGGCGATCGTTCGTTTTTGGCCTTCTTTAGTCGGAAAGTACAAAAATTTTTCTTTGTCTCAGAATTGCGTGAAAACTTCCTCTCGTACTCATTTTTAAATGCGGATTCTAGATGTTTGGTTAGTTGTTGAAAATTCATCCATTTGCTTCAAAAAGGCGCTCGTCCGTTTCTGGCCTCCTTTGGTTGGAAAGTGCGAAAATTTTTGGCAGTCTCAGAATTGCGTGGAAACTCCTCCCTTACTTATTTTTGAATGAGCGGTCTAGATGTTTGTTTTGTTTTTGAAAATTCACCATTTGCTTCATAAAGGCGCTCGTCCGTTTCTAGCTTTCTTTGGTCGAAAAGTACGCAAGTTTTTCTCTATCTCGGAATTGCGTGGAAAC
>JANTPZ010091053.1:0-28878 GCA_025593235.1 Vachellia pachyceras | reverse complement strand
AGATGAGGATTCATTCATATCTAAAGGATTTTATTGGAGAATGGCACTTGGATTTATAATCGGATTCTGGGGCATCTTTGGCTCAATACTTTTCAACCATTCTTGGAGACATGCCTACTTCAAGTTCTTGGGCAATTTGGAAGACAAGATTTACGTGAAGGCAGCGCTGAGTAGCAAAGTGGAAGCTTCATCAAAATCAACTGCTTTGAAGGCTAAAAAGATGAAGTTATCTTCAAAACCAAACTTTCCAAGGTAGCTACAAGAAAATTGAATGCACATTCAATAACTTGTTTGTCCCTTGAACCTTCCCTTCGTAGAACGATTTCTCATTCTCAGGCTGATGTGTCTTGTTGCGGCTGTGGTTGACGATGAAGACATTGGGTTAGCGTTTTCTTTGAATTCTTGAATGGAGGCCCCACTTTCTTCACTTTCTTGGTAACTGAGACAATATCCGCACCGCGCTTTTCTGCTGACAGGACTCCTTCGGCACTAATCTCGGCCATCAAACTTGCAGAGGAAAAGGAGGCAAGAGCGAAACGCAAAGCTTCAAGGCTCTCCTGTTTCATGATTAGAACTCCAGCAAGAGATTAGAACTTCAACAATTTTGAACCTAAGAAAACAGCCTGCTCTGATACCATGTTAACAAATTGAAATAAAAAAGAATAAATTGAGAAATTGAATGTATTATTACAAACCCATATGGGTACAACACTTATCTTCCCTCTTTTGAGGTTGATGAACTAACCCCATTTTGGGAACTCTTGAAGTAAGAGATCCAAGCTATCCTCCCCTTCTCTATGCATTGGCAGGGATTCTTCATCCTCTCACTTTTTTGGTGATGATTATACAATCACACACTCAAATAATTACATTGTGACCCTTTATATAGACTTTTGGGTCATTAACTAACTAAGTAATTAACATTAATCACTTTAACTAACTCATACTTCCAACATAATCCTTTCAGCATATTTAAAAATTACATACTTTCGGTACAGTCTTGATCCTATAATATTAGCAACAATTTTGTTTTCTCTAGGAATTATAATTCATTTTTCCCATTTTTACCACAAATTAATTGCATGTTCCTCCCATCTTTTTCCATTCCTTATATCTTATATTTTTTATTAATTATCTCTCACACTCATCATCTTCACAAATAATGGTACATTTGAGAAAAAAGTTATATATCTTACATTCATTACTTTTAACTAATTTTAAATGTTAATTCATTTTGTGTAATTTAAGTAGTTGTTTCATGTAAAAAGGGTAAAACTTAAAAGCAAGTTTATTATCTTATTTTTATATATATTATCTGCTCATTTGTTGTGTTTTCATAAAAAGATTCATTATTATTGTTTTTTGAGTCAGCTATTTATTGGGAAACAAATTCATGAAGTGAAGGTCACGCCATTCCAAAACATAGATTGATAAGTAGTAGTACTATATCATATTACATCAATAATTTTTATAAAATCATTTTTAACTGCTCCAACAAGACCAAGAAAAATAATTATTAGAACTGTAGTAATTGAAACCCCACCAAAATAACACTTCAATAAATATTTAATTTAATTCAATACTCCTATGTATACAGTACTTCAGTAGCATTTATCCAACCACTCAGCTTGTATTTTATTCAAAACTTCTCCGTCAATTTCACTATCATCGTGAGGAGAAATATTAAGTGTTACATGTGCTCTCTCTAATAAAATGTTCTAATTATCTTTTTTGTGGGTCTCATAAGTATATATTTAATCGAGAGGAAATTTATGAAATATGATATCTATAAAAAAATATAATTAAAATATTTTCATTGATAAAGCATGGATGAGATGTCACTCCAATATGATATAAGTTCGTATTTCTCCCTTGAGAATGATCAATCCTAGATATCTAATCAGTGAGACTTGTGGAATGATTCGATCTTCTATTTTAACTTTTAAATCGTTGTTAACTTGCCTTAGACAATGTATATACACTATCAGAAAAATGTCATTTAACAACGGAAAAATTCTTCGTTAAATGGTTATTTTCTATAAAAAAATTTCTATTTAACAATAAAAAATATTAGCAATACTCATTTTAACGACGAAAAATAGTCATTAGCGATGGATATTCTGTCACACATTTTTCTAATAGTAATATTCTATTTTATTCCAACTATAGTAGAAACCTTTTAGAAACTCCAAGATCCTTTTACAAAACAACACATAAAATAAAGTACCAAATTCTTCTAAGACATGCCTTATAGAAGTCAGCAACTACATTTTAAAACTCGAACCGGACCAAACAGCTAAACCACCAACTAAAAACCTTAACGGCTCATTTTCTATATATATATATATATATATTTGGACCGTTTGAGGAGTTGGAATGCGTTGAGTCACATTCCAAACCGGCCTTTAAGCCGAAATTCAGATCGAATTGAGCTCCAAATCAGAACAAGTTTTAAAGAGCCAGTGGTATCAGAGTTCTTGTTGTGTCAGCAACATTGTTGTATGATATTTCGACAATACAATGGGGACAAGTTTTGGCAATATTCTCATACTTGATTCAAGCTACGTTATATTTAATCGAGACATCAAATTAAACACGAAAGCATATAAAATGATTTCCAAACTGCAACCTCCTTGTACGCTTAAATGAGTGAAGAGAACTAACCATATCGAATCCCATAGAAGGGCTAATCTGTCATGTGATGAACTAAAAATCAAATTCTTATTAAACATGTTTACCTTTAGTAATTGACAGTGATTCACCATTATCCAGTGAAATGACACTTGTGTGTAGAGAAAAAAGAGTGAAGAGGCCCGGTGAAGCCATCAAAACCAACTTCAAGGGGAATAGATTTTCTAGATGGTATTTCCTGCGGAAATATTTTGATGATATTAATATTGATACATATGATATTTATAGGGTTAAACTGTAAAAAAATCCATAAACGTTTTCTGTAAATGCATATGGTGCCATATACTTTTTTATAGTAAAAAAATAACCAGGAACATTTAAAATGAGAATAAAAATGTTATGACTATTAAACATAGGTTAACATCATTTCATATAAATGTGTAAAAATAGCGTAGTACTCATCACAAAAAGTAACGATGGTAATTTATATTTAATGGTTTTGACCTTTGAACCTTGTTTTCAATATTCAGTACCACAAAAACAACTTTTAACTTCGATCAAATAAATATTTTAACATCAATTTTTGAAGAGGCGTGTGAATCAGTGACGTTGTTTTGTGTACTTTTTAACATCGGCTATATATTATAAATAATTGACGTTGAAGTTAAGCTTTGAAAAAAATTAAACACACAGATCTGCAAACCATATCTGTTTCTCATAGAAGTCAAGGAGAGGAAGGTGAAAACAATTTAAAAGAAGTTTGGAAATACAAAAAAAGAAATGTGGAGGACTATAATCGATATCAATAATGACATATATGCAAATCTAGATCTGCGTCTCACCTTGCTGTTGGTTAAATCAAATATATGTATCTCATCTTCATTGAAGAAAGGAGGGTTAACAAATATGAGATAGAGCCAAAGAAAAGAAAGAATCTATAAAACTATTTCAATTTCTCACCTTATCATTCAGGTGAAAATCTCATATCTATCTATCTTCTTTACCAGCAAAACTAGATCTGTGAACATCGTCATCAAACAATAACTTGATGTGATAAAATGGAAAAAAACTAAAAACTCTTATAACAATGATTCAATGGTAACGGGGGTGAAAAAAAGTGGTGGAGATTGTTGGAAAATTTTGGGAAACACTAGTTATGAAGGGAGAATGAAGCTTCAAGTGGGATGAAGAAAGGGAACATCAGTAGCTTTGTGAAAATGAGAGAGAAACTGAGAAAACACGAGGGGATGGGTTAAATTATAAAATAACCAACCTTTTAACATTAGTTATTTAAATAACCGATGTCTATACCGTTTAAATATTCCAAAAATGCCACTTTAATCTCTTCATTAAATTACTAGAGTATCATTTACCTCTTTTTTAACATCGGTTATTTAAATATCCGACGCCTATATCCTTCAATAATATTACAGAATAGTTATCATCTCCTTTTAAATAACAGACATTAAAACTCCTTAAAAATATTACAAAAATGCCACCATATTTTTTATCGTTGGTTTATCAAATAACCGATATTAAATACTGAAATTATAAGTATGTTTTGTACTAGTAATTCATGGATATTTTTACACTTTTGAAAAGTATATAATGCTTGACACTTTTTTGAATAAAGCTCATAAGTATTTTTTGCACATTAACCCTATTTAGGGTCCGTTTGGATAAATTGTAGTAGAAGTAATCTTTGTAGAATGTCTTTTGGAAAAGGAATTTTAGGTATAAGTTAGAAGACACGATGCAATTTATGTTTGGAAAAGCTATGGCAGTAGTGACTTTTTGTGAAAATGAAACTTGTTCAGATAAGTAATTGAGAAGCAAGTTTTAGTAAAAATGATTTAAAAGAACATAAATCTCAATAAATAATACATATTCATATATATATATATATATATTATTTTATATATTGTGATAATTTTAGGGGAAATTAAAAAATGTAGTTGTATTATAGAGGATGAGTCGATGAGAAAAGTGACTTGTTCTCATTATTCTCAAGTAAAACTAATCACTAATTCCCTTGTCTATATAAATAATCGGGGGTAATAATTTATATAGATTATGATAATTTTAAGATAAAAATAAAATTAAATTGGAAAATTTACCATCAAGTAATAGAAGAATTAATATACAAAAGATTCCAAAATTGATAAAATTAACATCAGATCCCAACAGTAGCAGCTGGTCCGGTTGTCATTAACAGCCTCACCAACCGTCAATAACAATCGGACTAGCTACTACTGGGATTTGATGGTAATTTTATCAATTTTTGGGACCTTTTGTTCATTAAATGGATTGATTAGGACATGATGGTAAATTTCCCAATTAAATATCCCTCTTTGGCTCACTTTCCTCCTCTTTTTTCTTCTTCTTTTTTGTGCTTTTTATACATCTTCTCTCTCTTCCTTTCATTTCCTCAACGTTACGCCCCAAGAAGCAACTCTTTCCTCCTGCTTTTAAGGAACTTTTACACCATAATTCATTTTGCTTCACGCATCACCAAATAGGATTAATGATTAAGGTTCAGGGTTTTTCCACCATCCTTTTTAGGCCAAAATGCCCACCCAAACGCACCCTTAATAAGGATATTTCGGATCTATTTGTATTAGTGTTTGAGAAATACATTTATACAAATTAAGATAAAACTCATCTTGCATGCTTACTCCGTAAACTATATATTATGTTGAAAAAGTAACTTCCGCCACTAATCCAAATATGCACTTAATTAATTCATGTCATGATCAGCCTGTATGCAACTCATATTTTATGGAAACAAGTGGCAGTGGCACCGTGTGCTCTTTAAGTCATTGCCTGCTTTATTTATGCCAATACTAATTTTTTTCTTTAATTAAAAATTACCATGATTACTAGTATTAAACTATTAATTAAACCAGATCGTAGTGGTCTACTCAACAAGTGACCATAACATTTTACTTTAAACTATTTTATTGTGAGCACTAAGCTACTAACACTGACTTGTAGATTATTGTAAATTAAATAATGGCAATCTGGACACAGCACTTAATAAAAGCCTAAATAGAAGATGGGTTTATTTACCTTTGATCCCTCTGATAACATTTTTTATTCAGGACAAAATAGATTAAACATGTTTTGTTTTATCTTTTGCGAGTCTCCTTTATCAAATTGGAATTTAGTGTAATAGAATAAAATATAATTTCTTGTAAAGATCAGCGTGCTGCATTATCTAATTTTATAGCTAAAATAATTTATTATATGGTTTTTATTGACTGAATGAATTTTTGAAATTACTTCTTCATCCAAATTGTTGTTGATCATTTAAAAAAATGATGTTTGGCAGTTGACCATATAAAAAAATTATCTTAAATGTTTATGTTTTGACAATTTCGGTATTAAACATTTTTTTGAGTGGTGGGTGTCCAAGTGAACACAAATAAATTACATTGATGAAAGTATTTAACCAAAATTATTTCAAACTAAGTAGATACGTTCAATTAGAAAAATTATATTGAGTAAAAAAATTTTAACACTTAAATGAAATAATGAGTGAGATTTAATTTTTTATCAACTTAATAACCTACTTTTACTTGTCACCATATCTTTTATTACACCACTTAAATATAATATTGTGAGCCAACCTCACTTTGACTTTGAGGACTTGCACAACAAAGGGCTGCCAAAGTTTGCCTAGCTACTAAATAACCTACCATCATTTTAAGAAAAACACCATCATTAACAAGTTGTTTATGTTGTGAATATTGGCCTTAATAAACTAATACAATATTCTAATTTGCCAAAAGATACATGTGGGGAAGAGAAAACGCCTCATCTCATCTTATAACCTCCTCATTTTTTATGTCGTTTAGATTTTACAGCTTTGATCTAAATTATACATAAAATATCCAAACTTGTCAAAGATATATAATTGAAAAAAATGGGGAAATGAAAAATAGCTGAAAAATCCTTTATTGCAAAATTTATTATTAAGTACTTGAAAGTTATTTCATGATCAGTACAACAACATAGTTTTATATTAGAAGCAACTCTTTTTTAACTATATATTACATATTTTTGACCATATATGTAAAACGGAAGATATTTACATATATCTTAATATACATTGCATGCAACTGAAAAAGAATTATGCCTGTTAAAAATGAGTTATATCTACTCAAGAATCCCAACATTAAAATTTTGCCAGGAATTTTTCAATGAAAAAGTCCCAAAAAAAAAAAGCAAAAGCCTCTAATTATACTACCATTAAAAAAATTCTCATCTACTAATCTTATTTATCATTTACCGCGTAAGGCCGGCATCCATTATTATTGCTTTCCAGATCTCTTTAAAGTTTAAACACAGAAAGAAGCCTTCGTCACTTCATTTCACATTTTCACATAACACACGCAGACAGAGTACCATCAGCTTGTAGCTATAACTCTCTCTTGACCTCTAAAGACTCCATTAATGGAGCTCCACAAACTCGAAAGCCCCAAAACCCTAAACAGGAATATCCTTCTTCTCAAGAACACCCGATCAATAATACTCTCTCTCAACCCTATCATCATCATCATCCCAGAAACAGAACACTTCAACGCCTCAGTTTTTCTAAACCAAAGTCACGTTTCGAGGAGATCAACTACCCGATTCCGATCTTGACACCCAAACCTGCGTACAATCCCATCCCTGAATCGGATGATCATAGCCAGCCCTTGAGTTCGCTACCAGAAAACCCTAATAATAACTTGTCCACCGAAGAAGAAGACGAGGACGATGAGTGGTTCGAGAACTTAGACTGGTACGGCAGTGACGACGCCGATAAAGCCACCGGAAAGTACAGAAAGAAGAGGAAGACGAAGATGAACAAGATGGCTTTACTGGAATGGACTTTGTTCCTCATCATAATGACTTGCCTGGTATGTTCCCTCACCGTAAAATCCCTCAAGCACAAGACTCAGTGGACCTTAGAGATCTGGAAATGGTGCTTGTTGGTGATGGTAATCTCTTGTGGCCGCCTCGTCTCCGAATGGGTGGTCCGAATCCTTGTCTTTCTCATCGAACGAAACTTCATGTTGAGAGAGAAAGTACTCTACTTCGTGTACGGTCTTCGAAAGAGTTTTCAGAACTGTATCTGGCTAGCCCTAGTTTTACTCTCATAGATGATTATGTTCCACGATGCTCATAAAAAAAACAGAGTCCTCAATAAGTTCTTTAGGGCTCTCGTCGCAATCCTCGTCGGAGCAACCATATGGTTACTGAAAATAGTGCTCGTCAAGGTTCTGGCATCGTCGTTCCACGTGGCGGCTTTCTTCGACAGGATGAAATAGAGTGTTTTCCATCAATACGTGTTGGAGTCACTCTCCGGGCCGCCGTTGGACGAGGAGGAGATGGACCTGCCACGGCGGCACTTGCAGGCGTCGAGGTCGATGCCAGCAAGGCTGAGGTACGAGAAGTCTCAGCCGTTGAAGTTGAGGTCGAGGAAGGACGGGTCGTCGAGGAGGATCGACATAGAGAAGCTCAAGAGGCTGAGCATGGACAGAAGAGGGACGGCGTGGAGCGTGAAGAGGTTGGTG
The DNA here is from genome assembly GCA_025593235.1 of Vachellia pachyceras. Classification (NCBI taxonomy): domain Eukaryota; kingdom Viridiplantae; phylum Streptophyta; class Magnoliopsida; order Fabales; family Fabaceae; genus Vachellia; species Vachellia pachyceras. The sequence continues at coordinate 20,686 of JANTPZ010091053.1, read as the reverse complement.
AGCTACGTGATATCCTCAGGGTTGTCGACGATCTCGAGGACGGTCGACGATTTCGCCAACGCCGAGTCGGAGATTAACAGCGAGTGGGAGGCTAGGACTTGTGCTCAGAGAATCTTCAAGCATGTTGCGATGGAGTCAAGTATGTTCCCTCTTTAATCCTTCCCTGTTAATTTGCTCCACCTGTTTTATTTACTAATAATAACTCGACATGCATTAATAAATTAATTAATTTAGTTGGATAAAATTATTTAATTTCATTAAAATGTCAAACTTACCCATAATAAATCATTAATTAGAAATTTTTATAATCATTTAAGAAAATTAAATGTCTTAGACAAAATATGTTATATCCGTTCAGGTCCAAAATATAATTAGTCTTATAGTTGTTAATTACCATTTTCTAATTTTACCCATATTTGTTGGTGATGCACATTAGATATTAATAAAAAAAAAATAAGAGGCGTGTGAGACAGATTTGAAGAGAGTCAAATTGGGGGAAAAATTAATTGAAGAAATATTTAAAGAGTTAACCTTTATTATTAAATTAGAAGTGATTTATATTTTGAAACAGAGAGAATATTATGAAAAATACCCAAGTTCTTTGTAATAAACACCTAAAGAAGTATTAATTTTATCGCCTAAAGAAGTATTATAAATAGTTGTTCTTAAGTCTTAATTGAAATGACAATAGTTAAATTAAATCCGATTCAATAATACCGAACAATATATAATTTTACATGCGTGCGTAGTGCGTTGGTGTAATATAAATATATAGATATGAACAAGTTAAATACTAGTAAATTCACATAGATGATATATAGTTGGTCGGACATTATATGGAAGTCTCTCTTTTAATTTGATAAACATATGGAAGTCTCTTTCTAATAATACTATAATAGGTGCTCTTTGATTGGATGATATATTATGGGCATTTCCTGATTTTTTTTCCGTCTTTTGTTGTCTACTTGCATAGTATTTATCTTCTTTGCTTTCACAGACACACACACACATTAAAAATTATGTCTTCCTCAACTTTTGTTTTAAAAAGGAAAAAAATTAATTGACACTCATTTGGCTATTTTAATATTTTTTGTGAGGCCCATGCTATGGAATTGTGTGCTTTCAGATGTCATTGGTCAGAGTTTTATTGGGAATAAAGATGATGGAGGATCATAAAAGAGAGAACACAATCCTCACCATCATTAATTTATTAATTGAATTTGAAAATTCTTAGAGAAAAGATTAAAGGTTTGGCTAAATAATGAAGAGTAAAAATACCCTTAGTATAGGGTCAGTGCATAGTTAAATTGTATATATCTTAAAATTAATAGTTAAATTGTATATATCTTAAAATTTGTATGCCAAAAAAATACCTTAAAAGTTTAATGATAAATATCAAATGTACAGTTAAAATAACATTTAAATTCGTTGAATCGAAATTTTCTATTAAAATCAAAATTTTCTATTAAATAAGATTAACAGTGTTAAAATCCAAGGATTAAAAACATCCTTTTATAGATTTAAAGGACTAAACTAAATTTTAAGTAAATTTAAAGGATTAAACATATACTGGACCATATAGATGTAAAAATATTACTTTATATATGCTTTTTCAGGCTTTAAATACTCATGCATTTCAGGTACATAGAATCAGTCATCCCAAGTAGTGATGGAATTAGGTGGCAAAGCTGTAAGCCACGCTCATGCCTTCTTATCTAGAGACAAAGGAAAAAGTCTCAATCTCAAGGCATCAAGAGTCACACCTTGTTGCTTGAAGTTCTCACAAACTTGCACAAATCGAGTCAAATGCTCAGTAGGATCTTCATTCTGATTTCCTGAAAAAGGACCAATCATCTGAAGCATTTGAAGCATAACCGGCTTCATCTCAAAGCTTCTAGCAGTAATAGCAGGAAATTGGATGCTGAATTGATAAGTAGTATGATCACGCTCTAGATACTCATCCAATGTTTGATCCGTATCATCATCATTACAATACGCCATGTTGCGGTGTTGATTTGAATGTAACGGGATAGGTTGCTCTAGTTCAAGAACAGGCCTCTGTCCTTCAAGTTGTAAACCCTGAGGAATAGGATCAGGTACCGTGTCAAAATCCTCTGATAAATAGTTTTCAACTAGCCCATCAGCCGCAATTTCCCAATTGGTTTGCATAAGGCACCGAGGTACCTACAAGCAGGAAAATCAACAACCAAGTATCAAGCTTATCAAAGTAAGAAAGAAAAAGAAAAAGAAAACTCAATCGTAACCAATAACACAATAGCATCAACTAACTCTAATGATTTATGCCGTAGTTCCCCGGCACGGCGCCATTAACTTGTTCGCCTTGTAGCTTACCGCAAGCGTACGGGTCGCAAGTAGTATAAAAATATCATTCCCACGAGGACTAACGCATAAACGAGGTAATCAATGCAATTATGTAATTAATTAGGTTGAGTGAATCGATTGAATAATTGGGGTCCTAAAGGTTTACTAATTTCACTAAAACTTTAATTCAACAATGAGAGATGCCTAAGATTATTTTTCACCGATGCAATTCATGAGAATTAAATACATACAACTCTATTAGTGATTAAATGACATAATATGTTTGTCTAAGGTTCAAAAGCAATTGATTAAGCTCTCTTAAGTCATAATCAAATTAATATTCTTCTTTCACATGCACAATCTCTTGCTACAGTCAAAGGAAAATAATCATTAAGCAACAACCTTAATATGACAATGCTAGGTTAATAACTATATCTCTATGTTACTAACAAACCATCCATTTAATTATTTAAACTTCAAGTCTAGCATAATTTTATCTAAGTCTTGCAATTAAATTAACTCTCTCAAGCTTAATTTAATTGGACAAATCAATCTAAGTGATGGCTAATCAATTAGAAGCATTAAGCACAAGATAAGATTAACATATAATTGTCACTAAACACCAAAGAGAGTATTATCAATTCTCAATCCATGCAACAGTTCAAAATAATCCTAGAACAAATGACTTAGCCACTAAACATTTGAAACACAAGAGCAAGTATTAAGGAATTTAATTCAAAAGGAGGATGAAGGAATTTAGAGGAAATGCCAAACGCTGCCTTCACTGCTCCTCACAATTGACGCCTTCAGCCTCTCGTTGTCTCACGCTCTCTCTGGTTTTTCATGATGCCCAGCACAGCAAACAAAACAGCAGCTCCAGCTCTTCCGTGCGCTGAATCTCCTTCACGTGACTAATGCTCGTGATTCCAGCTTCCGTGCCCAAGCAAAACTCCAGCTCCTGTTGCTCGTCTCGTCGCTGAAAAACTGATGCTCCTCAGCGCTGAATCTCTGCGTCTCTCTCTCTCTCTCTCACGCTAAGAACTTCAGCTCCACAGATCCAATAGAACCAGCGACGCCTCCCTCTCGTGCGTGCAGGTGAGTCCTACCAAAATACTCTTGCTGCTTCTCTCGTTGCTGTGCTCTCAAAAGGTTCTCTTTTCGTTGCCACTGAAGCTCTCGTGATGCTCTGTATCTCCCAAAAAACTCCCGCTCTCGTTCGTTCAACAGTTCCCTTAAAACAAGCTCTCGTGCCGCCCGAAAATTCTGGTTTGCTGTTAGGTTAGTCAGCTGCCTCCAATCTGTGATATTTCTCTAGGTTTTCACGTGTTCTCCCAACTGCTCCCCTCACGACGTCGTTTTCCCTTCAAGCAAATGGTCAGCTGCTTCCTTTGGTATTATGCAAGTATTATTATTAATATAATAATAATACTTTACTAACAATTAATAATCAAAGTCTCTCTCTTTTCTTTAATCCTAAGTATTTCTAAAATTCATATAATTGCAATATAATCCCTAAATCATGTGATTAATCCAATTTTATCAAAATCATTTATAATCCTTTTAATTTTGCATTAATAACTCCCCAAATGCATTAAAATATATCTCAAATTATATTAAAAATGGGGAGTTATCAATATACCACACTGTTGCTTTTGATGTTTAACATATAAGTGACACTTGATTTTTAGGAGAGACTGAGGAAGTTAAATAAATTCTTTTAAATTAAATACATACTGAAATATTTATGTGTATTATTATATTAAGATTGGTTTATAAGTTATTCAAATTAGTTGAAAAAATAATAAATATATAAGTTTAGTTAGCTTCGTTAATATCGCAAAAATGTCAATTATGGTTTATATTAATTAAGGACCAAAGATAGTATTACATTATTTAACCTTCTTATCTAGTTTGTAGTATGAATCTTACATTTAGAATTGGATGTAATATGAATCTTCGTCAATATCAACTGCTTAATTAGGATGTTTCATTTAGAGTCCATGAAATAAGTTACTCCTCCTTAATTTCCTTATGGTAAAATTTAATTGGATAGTTAGTTTTTCTATGCATGAACTCCATGCATTATGTGATCTTCTTTTGCTTTTCTTATATATGAATATTTCTAGCCACATGATCAATCAGTATGAACTAAAGGTGTTCTATTTTAATCTATAATGAGTTACATTGCGTAATGATATAAAGTTTATGGTGAGTTTTGTATGATTTAATCTAAAAATATATACTCCTTCCCATCATTAATACATAATATCCATAAAAATGAAAAAAAAAATTAACCATGTTAAAGTAAATATTATATCAAGAATCAGAAGAAATAGTATTTAGGCTCAACTTTATTGTCATGAATCCCATATCAGAAATATTACTTTGAAACAAGTACTTTAGATTTGTCATATGAGTCCAATATTGGAAAGATTAGCTTGAAACAATACAATATCCTTATAAAGCCGTGCACTCTAATGATTAGCTTTTAGAATGTAGTTGAACCTAACCCAGATCTTGTAGTCTAATGGTATGATACCTCCCAGATGGCATATCATGGGTTCGATCACGCCATTGTAACATTAAACTGTTAACGCATATTCCTTTAAATAAAAAAATGTAGTTGAACCTACAAATTTTGCATCTTATACCTTTTTTTCCCTTAGCTTCCAAGTGTGCTTCTTGTAGCTTTATATATATATATATATATAGTTGCCATGTGTTCACTGTTTTTGGCACAAATGCAAAAATGCCTATTTAATTCGCATAAAACATAAAAAAAAGATATAAAGAGTGGCAATAATGATGACTCATGGACATTGTAATACATCTTTTTTCCTTTCTTTCTTTCTTTTTTTTTTTGTATTTTGCTCTTGTCCTGGCCCATCTACAAGAGACCCTACTAGACACACACCAAATAATTAAAAATGTCATCTTTTTTCTTTAATAATATTGATTATTTATGTGCAGATGATATAGTGGAAGAGATGAATCTATTGACGACAGTGTTCTTGAGATATGAGGGTGAGAAAATATATTATCCGAATTCAGTTCTTCTGACGAAACCTATCAGCAACTTCAGAAGAAGTCCTGACATGGCTGACGCTGTCGAATTCACCATTGATGCCTCTACCTCCATGGACAATATCACTTCCCTCAAGAAGGCCATTCAACAGTAAGCACATCAACTTTATTTAGATTCTTAATTTATTACCTTTAGCTTAAGCATATGGATTTAAAGTTATATACGCACACAAAATAAATATTATTTCATCTCGAATGAAGTCGGATGCATATATAGATCATCCATCATCATTGTGCTTGATCACATATTGATGGAAACAGGTTAAACCTATCTTGCAACTAATAGGTCTAAATCAAGCCAAGCCGTTTAGCCTATTTTCACTCCAATCTATCAATAGTCAAATTTTGGAATAGATTGTTAAATACAAAGGCCAAGACCTCAAAAGGGCCTATAGTGCCTTAACTTCTCAAATATTATTTTATTTTTATTATTAGATCCTATATAAAATGAGTGGCATTTTAATATTTTATAGACAAAAAATGGAGCACTTTCTTAATTTTGATGATTTTTCAAAAAAAAATCCAAAGCTTCACGATTCTAAAGTATACGAAAAATCTTTTTTTAAAAGGTCATCATTTTTAATCCATAAAATATTACTTATTTCATATAAAATTTAATGATCAATAAAAAACTTTTAGGAAGTTGTGGCATCACAAGGGATGCTATACCTACTATCTTCCTCTTATATGATCAATCCGGTGTTCATCTTTTCATATACAACCACATATCTACATGAGTGTCCTCGTATCTGCTATTCCAACTTCAGTTGTGTGAATGCAGGTACATAGAGAGCAAACCCAAGTACTGGAATCCAAAACACGTAGTGATAGTGAAGGAGATAGAGAACATGGACAAGATGAAGATGGTTCTCTGCGTCCAACACACCATTAACCATCAGAACTTCGGCGAGCAGAACGGCCGGCGGTCGGAGCTTTTGCTCGAGCTAAAGAAGATCTTTGAGAGCCTTGGCATGAAGTATCGTCTTCTTCCTCAAGAAGTGCATCTCATACAGGTCAACTCTGGCAACAGTCATACTAAAAATGGAGCCTTCCCACTACGTTCATCTTCATACTCGTATATGTGAACAAATGTTTCTGAATTATTATTATTATTATTATTATTATTATTATTATTATTATTATTATTATTATGATGATGATGATGATGATGATGATGTAAGTGGGAAGGGAATTCACTAACAATTATATCAATTATATGGTTTTGGAATTCCAACACCGGGTGCACAGGTTTGGCTTTGATTATATGTATTATAATATTTTGGTACAATTAGAAGAAACTTCATCCATACAAAAGAGTTCTGCGTTTCTTCTAGACATAAAATTTGGCTACCTCCAATTTTGTCAGGAGATTAAAAAAGTTAAATAAGTTACTTTTGATTATATGTATTCCAAAACACTTATATGTATTATCATATTAAAAAGTTGGGAAAAAAATCCTCTATTGAGGAATTAATTACAAAATAGGATTTGCTCTGTTGCACGTGTAGAAGTATATATAGAAACTCAGTTGCACATAATCTGGAAGTTTAATTATATACTATAAAAACTGAGTTACATATATGTGAAAAATCATATTTTGCAATTAATTCCTCAATGGAAGACTTTTCTTCAATTCTCACTGTTATATATGTGAACAAGTGGAGCCTTCCCACTACTTTCATCTTTATAATCATATATGTGAACAAATGTTTCTTGAGTTGTTGTTGTTATATGTATGTAAGTGGGAAGGGAATTCATTAACAATTCTATCCATTATATGGTTTTGGAATACCAACGCCAGGTGCTCAGGTTTGGCTTTGATTATATGTATTATAATATTTTGGTGCAATATTAGTTTATTTTTCAATTAGATGAAAGGTCATCCATACAAAAGAGCTCTGCGTTTCTTTTAGAGAAAAAAATTTTCTGCCTCCAACCTTCAATGTAAGCTCCATTTAATTTTTTTAGAAAATTAAAAAAGCTGAATGTGCTACTTTTGATTTATATATATATTCCAAAACACTTTTGTGTATTATTATATTTTATAAGAAAAATTAGGGGGAAATCCTCTATTAAGGAATTAATTGCAAAATATGACTTACTCAGTTGCACATGTGAGAGTATATATGAAAGCTCAATTGCACATAACGTATAAGGTTAATTGTATATTGTAAAATCTTAGTTAGATATGTGTGAAAGGTCTCCTTTTACAATTAATTCCCTAATGGGAGACTTTTACCCAATTCTCCCTATTACATATCAGTTATAAATTATGTAAATTAATTTTTAAAAAATGATAAATGCATCAATTTATTTAGCTTCTTAAATCTGTATATTAAAAAAAGAGAAAATTACCCAGAGGTCCCAAACAACATAATTAACCACAAAATGGTTCGAAAGATTCATAAAATTACCATAGGGTCCCAAAAGTAGCTGCTGAGGTTGTTATTAACAACCTTACTAGCATTTATTAACAACCTCAGAAACTACTCATGGGACCTCATGGTAATTTTGTGAATCTTTAGGACCATTTTGTGATTAATTCTAGTGTTTGGGATCTTTAGGTAATTTTTCCAAAAAAAAAAGTTCAAGTGGAGCTTACAAGTTAAGCAAAATACTTTTTTTCACTACTTACCAAGGGATCATTCATGACGATGATGATACATCCTAATATCATAAAAGGAATATTCATAATGGCAATGCATCCAACTAACTTCAACGATTAAAGTGAAATTTTAACAATTAAATTTTTCGTAAAACACATTTGGCACTATTAAATTTTGAAATGTGCTAAAATACAAATAACGATATAAAAGTGGAGAAAAAAACAATGTTATTCAACCGTTACTTAATCTGTGCGCCATGAACTCACTTTTTCCGCCACATCATCTTTTCTTCATTTCTTTCTCTTTCCCCCCCTCTCTCTCTCCTCCTCCTCTTCTTCATCTAACCATAACTCAACCGTTACTTCAGTATCCGTCTCATGTTCTTCAACATCCACACTTGACACCCTCCCGTTCGTTTTGCTTCCCATCTTTACTACCCTCCCAACTTCTTCTTCTCACTCACAGACTCTGCTTTACTAACGGCACAGCCTACTTAACTACCGTTGGTGGGCTGTACTTCACGTCAATTGCGTTCCTACCGCTGATGATCTCCAGTAACAAGATCCCAAAGCTGAACACATCGCTCTTCTCACTTAGGTCCCCCGGAGCAAGATAGCATGGGTCAAGATATCCTAAAGTCCCCGTCGGCAGAGTGCACTTCCCGCGAAAGTCCACTTCATGCCCCTGAGAGCGATGCCGAAATCGCCCAGTCTTGCGTTCCAGTCTTTGTTGATTAAAGCGCATAGGCATAATTATTTTAATTACTGTGTTAGATATCAAAAAATTACAATACATGTCCCTTTCCATTCTCGACCGCATCTCTCTCACGTTCCCATCTCTGTCTGTTTTTGTTATATATAGAGCTGCTTCTAAATTATTGGGCGGGCGTTGCCTTTTGAGATTATCTGCCTTTGAATATATATGTGTGTGTGATGGATATTGCTTGCCGCTATACACTTGGGGAGGTGATTAAGGAGGCCTGTGGCTGATGGCTTTTTGAACTTTGAAGTTTTGACGGCAACAATGAGCTTGCTGTCGTGGAGGGTTGCCCTGTAGACGCTGCCGTAGCTTCCTTTGTTCAGGAAGCTATCAGCCGAGAACCCAATAGTGGCAGCCACCAAGTCCAAGTACTCAAACTTTCTGATCTCCGGAAGCTTCTTATTCGGCCTACAGTTTCTTGGTTCTGAGGCAGTGTTTGGATCGCCGTTAAGATTTGGATTAGAAGAAGAGACGACGGAGAGAGAGGGAGAGAGAACGAGATGTAGAGAGAGGGAAGGAGGAGACCGCTTGCATGAACTGACGCATTATTCGAGAGGCCTCTGATTCGAGCATGGCCTTATTGCCCAGGGCAAAGCGTCGGAGCCGGCTGTGGAGATCGCCGTCGTCAGAGTTCAAATAAACGGTTGAATGAAATGAAGAACAGAGATAACGTGGTGGGAAAGAGAAATAAATGGAGAAGAGATGACATGGCGGAAAAAAGTGACTTCGTGGTGCGGAAGATGAAAAGTAACAATTAAATTAACGATTTTTTAAGCCACTTTTATAACGTCACGTGATTTTTGCATATTCCAAAATTTAATGATGCCAAACGCTCCTCGTAGAAAATTTAATGGTTAAAATTACATCTTAATCCTAAAAAAACGAATATATTTTTCCCTTTATTTTGTTTTTATATTTTATGCTACGTATGTAGCCATGTTAGGCGCAGGATCGCGTCTGAGCAGGATGACTGAATATGAAATTATAAATCCTACGTTTTTTTTTTGACCTGTAAGTAGTATGTATTGAACCTGAAACTATATCCTAGTGTATATGTTCATGACACTTGAAACACAAAATGTGGGCACATTTTTTTTTTTTAGCAAATTCCAAGTTCCAACAGTGATTCACACCTTTTGGCCAAAAAGAAACAGTGATTCACACCTAGTTTAGCAATTTCAACGATTCAACATTCAACAAAAGGAATAATAACATCACAAATCACGCCCTCGGGTTATGGCACAGATGCATTTTCGTCTGGCCGAAGGAGACAAAACCCCATAGAAGCACCTTAAGTAAAAAAGCAGTTTTCAAAATGGACAGTTCTATTTCTTTTGACCTAATCAATGCTTCCACTTCTAGCATATTCCTGAGGCATCATTTTGAGAACCGCCACAAATTGCGTATTGCTATTACAGTTTATGTGAATCCACATGCAGCAGCACAGTCAACATCAACTCAAACCTCCTGACAGTGATCCTGTTTGACAACATTTATAGGAGTCTCAAAAGTTCGTTCAACGTATTTCTGCAACATTCTTACATTTAGCAACTCCTTCATACGGGGAACACAAAGGAAAAAAAGCAATTGATTGAAGAAGCTTAATACTTTATTACTTCTTTACGTAAATAAATATTCAGGCTATCATTAGTATTATCAAGCAACTATAGGACAGACAATGGGCTTGTTTAACATTTTGTTTGGAAAAGCCAGAAGCCCTTTTAACAGTGTTTTTCCGTAAAACGAGATAATGTCACCACATATTTACATTGGCTTACGTAAAAACACTTCTCTACCGTATTCCTAAACGGGCACAATAAATCACTGGAAAACTGATATACAGGATAAGAATATAAAAGCACCATTATTGTTGAGCATTAAGCTTAAGGAGTAGTCAATGATAAACTTTAGCTGCCAGAATGGAAATATTTTCAAACTGAAATCGAGATTGAGATATTTTATTTGAGCAATAACCCCTTAATATAATAAATATCCAGGCCATCATCAAGCATTTAGGACAGACAATAACTCACTGGCAGAGGCCACTGACCTACAGAATTAAGAATATAGAAACATGGTTATTGTTGAGCATTAAGTTTTCTCAAGGGCTAAATAATTAATTTTAGCTGCCAAAATGAAATCTTTTAAACCGAAATTGAGATTGAGATATTACCCCATTTGACCTGCAATGAGATGCTACTAAAAACATTACCAGGTGCAACAAGAACTGCAGTGACAATCTGGTGCGGCAGTTATTTATGAATTATGACTGCAAGTCCACAAGATAAAAATTGTTGCTCATTGAAACCGTGAAACAAGCTAAAAATAATATTATTTGTACCATCTCACAATCAACCGAGCTCAGCAGGTGAAAGTTCAACACATGAAGTATGAGAGTTCTTGTTTTGCTGCATCTTACTAGGTATCAGGAAATAAGTCCCATAATATCCAAGCCCAATTAGGTGAAATATAATAGACAGAGATACTTCTCAAACACATTTAAAGGATATCAAGACGAATTAAACTTGGGTATAATATATCATATAATTTAGTTTCTGGTTTATTTCTCTACACATCGCTCAACATTTTGGTCTTCAAATTACAAAATTTCAAATAACACTTCCAGGGTTTCATTTAATAAAACGAGAAAACTTTAGCATATTTTTCAGGCCTTTTCCTATCAAGCTATCAAATGAAAACATGAGAGGATATATTTTACAGCTGGGCACCAAATAAACATGTCTTCAAAAAATTTCATGGAAAGAGCCTAAAGCAAAGTCCTATGGAACTTAACTGAAGTCCAGTCCTTAATAAAAACCTGCATCAAGGGAAAACCAAAACCAAAATGGAACTACACAAAATTGTAGATAAATACATATAGCGATATATGTAGAGATAGAATGGGGAGGGTGGAGGGTGAGAGTCCTTGTCAAAACCTATCAGCTCTAGATTTACAGCATTAAAAAAGGATAAGCCACTGCATTTCTTGGATTTAAAGGACGAAATTAATTTGTCAATCTAGATCGCAGAATTTAAAGAGATCAGAACATAGCAGAGTTCAAATAAGAGGCATCCAGATAGTTACGTTGCTCGCAACACATAAATATAAAGATTTCAATAGAAATTGAATGACTAGTTTGCTAGTTGCAAAGTTGGATCACAAACCAAATAAAGTAAGATTTAAACAATCTCAAAGGGCTACTTATGGTGACAGCATTGAACACAACCGTGACCAGCAATCTAAAACTGTATAAGTATATCAGCTGGGACTCAAACAAAAAAAGGAGGCCATAGTTTAATAAGCGCGCATGGCCAGTTTAGGTAATTAACATGTAAGTAATTTAAAAGTTGAGATAACATATCTAATGACGACATGACAATAAATCCACCTACCGTTTACAAGGAATAGCTAGATGATTATATGCTGATGAATTAGTGCATGAACCCCTTTATTTAATGATGGTGTCCACCTACCGAAATTTGCTATTTTTGTCCTAATTGCCACCTAAGAAGGCTCCAGAACTCCAGCATGTACACAACCGGCAAGTCAAAATCAAAATAAAAATATCACTACAAGGAGGAAAGGAGAAAGAACATCCCCAACTTGCAAGCATTCCATTATAGTATCACACAAACATCATCCCAAAAATTATCTATGTATTTGTTGCTTCAATACATTTTGAAATTTGAAAAGGTTCTGTTGCATATCTTCCTTTTCACATTCAAGAGTATTTAAGCTCTAGCAAGCGCAGATCTTAGAATCAATTAGACTTAGAGAGTCAAAATTCAACAAATTCCTTTCAAGCAATTAGCTTCATTAATACCACATATTCAGTAGTGGGATAACAAAACCCCCCACCACATTTTTCAATGCAAGTAGCATTACAATTGCAATAGTGGAAGGAATTATGCTCTATTTATATATCTTGTGAACCCCCAAAAAGGTGCAGATATTACACCTTAGATGCAACAAAGGTAAACAAATATCAAATCAGAAAGAAAAGAAGTAAAAGAAAGCAAGGCAAACAGGGAAAGTTTGCCATCAATGCACAACTTTTCGTTTATTCAGTATCTCATCAACACGATATGCAACCTTTTTTATTCAATATCTCATTAGCATGACATCGAAAGACATAACCAACACATTGTTAACTCAACTAAAGGATGAAGCATAAAACAGATCTTAGCACCAACAAAGGAATAAAAGCAGGGGAAAACAAACTCATTTCAACGCAACGCAAAATGTAGTTGTGGGAAGGAACCCGTTACTTGAAAGCCAGATCATCGTGAGATGATTGATGAATCCCCTTCACACACACACACACACACTCTCTCTCTCTCTCTCTCTCTATATATATAACAGTACATATTTGCTTACAAATTCAAGAACAAAAATCTTCCTTGCCTCACATTTAATTCATGTATTTTCACACAAATTTATAGGTTGTGGGGATTCAAATAAAAACAAAGAAAAGACAATTTCCCAGCTCAAATGTGTCAACCAATTAGGGTTATATCTCTATTATTCTTGTTTACATGTTCCCCCTCCGGGTTCGCTTATGAAAGTAGGGAAATGAAGATATGGTAAGCCATATAAGGTTCAAACTTTACTAGTTTCTCATGATAATAATAGCAAACGAGCATGTTTAAATGAAGAAAGCAATAGTAGTAATTATTTAGTTTGAAGTGGTGATATGAATTAATCACTATATCACCATTCACGATTTCATATGAACTCTCCCTTGCTCAGATGACATTGGAAACCAATTCTCATATGCCCGAAATTTAGAAGCGGTAAAGCAGTGATAATGAGTTGGAGGAAAAGAATATGTAATTATAAACAGCCTGAATTCTTCTCTAAAAAGAACTAAAAACAAGATAACTCATATGCACATCTGTGACTACACATAAACCTTTAATGTTCTAACTCTTCTAACATTTATTGGATGCCTCAGTCAACAGATGAGGCCCAAAAACGAGATACATTTGTTATCCATCTTCTTATGATCTGTTGGTATATGGTATTGTATACCTTCTACTGACGGCAAAAAAAATGTTCCACAGTCAGCAGAAGTCAGAAACCAAAAGAACATCCTATCTCCCGGAATGCCAGTAACCAGCGCCTGGAAAGTTTAACCCTGCAAGAAGCACAAAGAATTCTCAGCATCATATGATGTTATAGTTTAATTGACATAAGAACGTGAATATACTACAAACATTCATTGATCTCAAATTAAGATAATTGAAAGTAAACAATAATCCAGTCTATTTACATATTTTCAGGTCCCTATATTGGGGAGGGGGTTTAGCTTATCTTGAAGCCAACAAAATTGATTTCTAACAAACAACAGCGATCATCAAGTTAAGCAAGGCACACAGACAAGGACCACAAACCGACACAGGCCCAGCTATATGTTCACATGGATCTTGAAGAGAAGTGCACCATGTTTGATAGATCGAATATAAATTTCAAATAATTTTCAACAATTCTTCATCAGAATGACATGACAACACACAATAAACCAAAGGATATTGAAAAAAGACCCTGAAAAGATTACCTTAAGAGGAGCATCGTGTACTCTATACATAGCAGGAGTCACCGATGATAACCACAAGCCCGGAAAAAGACCCTGAAAAAGAATCGCAACGCTTGCATCAAATCTCCACAATAACACAAAACAGATAATCATACGATCAATCGAGATTGAGGCTTACATCAAGTAGTTTCTGCACAGCCTTCGTTCTCTTCTTCGGCCGCCTGGGGGGCTTCGACCCAGTCAAGATCAAGTAATCCTCCTCAATTTCAACCTTTGCAAGAGGCACTGACAGTTTGCGCTTTTTCTTTGCAACTTTCTGCTCAGTGACAGTCGATTCCGGCTGAGTTTGGGCAAGCGGCGAGGGTTTATTCTCCGGCAACAGCGCTCCATTGGCATTCTGGGGCTTAGTCACTGCCCTTCTCGGCCTCAGATTCCAAGTCTTCGTTACAGGTTCTTCATTGTCATCTGCCCATTCGATATCATCTTCGGCATCAGTATCAGCATTGCTCCTCGCCGGTGCTCGGATAGGTACAGGTTTATGCGACTGCGATCCCTTCTCTTTCTCCTCTTTCTTCAGTTTCAGCTTCTTGTCTGAACTTTCAACCGAATCCAAACCTCGAATCTCGCAACAAGGTACAGTTTTCAAATCATCACGACCAGAATTGGCCGATCCAGAAGAGCTCGGAGGCCGGTAGGACAACTTAATGAGCCTGTTTTCAATCTTTCCAGCCGAGCGATGGTGATCCAGATCAGAATGACGCAAAGGCGGTAGATGGGTAGGATCAAGAGGCCTGCAAAGGCGCTGGGTATTGGATTGATTCATCGGCCACTTCAAGTTAGAGAGAGGAAAATTGTGAAGAGGCGGGTGATTCTTGGCAGGAGAGAAAGTTGAAGCCATGGACTGCGAGTCGCAGATGGATGGCGGTGGCGGCGGCGGCGGCGGAGGAGGAGGGGGAGGGTGAGGAGGCAGAGCTATTTTGGATTTGGGTATTGAATGAAACACCATGAATCAACTGGGTCTCACCGGAGATAGATTCTGCGTATGAGATTCTACTATCGAACAAAACAAATCAAGAAACCCATCATGATCAACAGAGAAGAAGATGAAGGAAAGGGGAAAAAACGGAGAGGAATTAAGCGGAGGCCACAAATCAGGGTAAAAAGTGAGGAAATTGAGAAGAATGGGAGCAATTTATGAGAGCAAGAGGTGGGAAGGAAGGTGGAGTGAAACTAGACAACGGTTTCAACCTCAGACGCTTGCCTCTGAAAGAAGAAAAAAGATCAAAACTTAAAAACCTCAAAAAAAAATCAGTTTAGTGGGCTAACCAGGGTAAAGACCCTAAAAATAAATGAATAAGAAGAAATTAAAATTACTAAAACGCCATCACTTTAGTCATATCCTTGGAGAAGGAAATTGCCATGTACTCTATGAAAATGAAGAAGATAATAAAATAAAAAGATAATCCATATTTCTATGAAAATGAAGAAGATAATAAAAAGTCTCTTATATGATAGAATGACTAGTACTCCCCCAATCCTATTTATATCTATCATTCCACATTTAAAAAACCATTTGGATAATGCATTTTGACAAAAACATTTTATCTGGAATACATTTTGGCAAGAGCATTTTATCCCGAATGCATTTTGACATAATGCATGTATATTTAGATAAACATTTGATTCAGAGTGCACTTCTTTTACCAAAAAAAGAGTTTTTTTGCTTAGGATGTATTTTGAAATAATCAGTTACCAAACGCTAGAATCTGCAAGCTAACAAATTTTTGAATCAAACATACGTTTTGATTATGGATGATGTGCTGTAGAGAAAGAAAAATAATCAAGAGAAATTTATAGGATATATGATCCATACAATAAATAATTGAAATATTTTCATTGAAAATATTATGGATGATGTGTCACTTTTAGAGTATACAAGTATTTCTCTTGATTATGCCTCTCTTTTTTTGTCCACTCACTCTATATCTCTTTTCCTTTTTCACTTATTCACTCTAACACTCATCATTCTCATAAATAAGGGCATTGCTGAAAAAAGTTGCATCTCTTGACGCATTTGTTAATTTTAATCAAAATTCAACCTCCACTTCATTTTGCATAATTTATATCGTGTGTGTTTGGAAATTTCATTGAAAAAAAGGAGTTCCGTTGGGAGAAATGAGTTTATGGATTTCTAGATAGTTTTGCGGATTTCAAAATAGTTTTTATGGATTTTGAGATGGTTTTTACAAATTTTGAGATGGTTTTATCTCGATTTACGTGCACCGTTTTGGGAACGGAGTTCCCAAACAAGCAAATGATTATTCTTTATAAAAAAATCTGGCGTTCAACAGTGTTTGGCTCAGCATTTGCAGCGCTCAAACGCACGTTGAACAGTGTTTTTTCTCCAAAATGAGATAATCTCCTTCATATATTTAACTCAACTTATGTAAAAGAACTTATCTACCGAGTTTCTAAATCGATTCAATATATGGATAGGGGGAGACCTGCTAAACACGTGAGTGTCAACTACTCTTTAGAAAAGAGAATATGCATTAATTATTTTTTTTTTGGCCAACATGAATTAATTATTTTTATTCATATGTTCATGTGTTTAAAATATTAATATAGCAAAAGAATATATATATATATATATATATATAATCCATATATCATAAAATAAGTACATTCATTCACGGTTTTAAAGTCAACACATGGTGTTCTAGACTATTCCATGTGACGTTTTGGGGCTTCCCTTTCCCTCGTACTTTATATCCTCCATTTTCTACTCTATTATCATGAATGTATAACTAATTGAAGGATTTATTTGAAAAAAAATTACTATTAATTCTAAGAGAAAAATATAATCACAAAAAAGTTTTAAACTTTTAATAATAAATTAGCCTTATAAATCAACTGTTGCTTCCTACGCATAGATTTTTTTTTAAATTATCAATATTTATTTACGATTTTGGGAAACTTACACCAAAGTCACAGTGAAAAAAATAATTGAATGGTTGAATAGTCATATAATATCTCAATTACAAATGTAAATGTGACTATTGATAAGTGAAATTGCACCATTTCAGATTTTTTAAATATTATTCTCATCGGTTGAGGTTGAGGCTTACCGTAATTTTCCCAACTTTTTCAACTAATTAGGTAACAAGTTCTTAAAATTAGGGTAGGAAAGTTGGCAAAAAAAATAAAATTAGGGTAGAAGAAGGTCAAATATTTTTTTTTAGTTGAGTTGTTGTCTTGTTGACCATTTTATATGATTATTTCTCTATTTCCGCATTCTTCGTTTGACTTTTTGACCTTTTTAATTGATAATTATTGATGTTGAGGATTTAGTGATAAAAAATTCTATTGGACCCATTTAGGGATACGACAAAGAATGATTTTTATGTTAACCGAGGTAAATATGTAAAAAAAATCATCTTATTTTATTTAAAAATGTTGTTGAACGTGCGTTTGACACTCCATAAGTTCAACCAAACGAGTTCAATAACAACTAAGTGTCCGTTTATAAATTACTTTTATATCATAATTTATACTTTGTGACATAATTATATGAAATTAGTTTTATTTTAATGTGCATCAACATGTTTTTCTTACGTTATTCCAAATCAGGCCATAAATCGTATAAAAGCATTGTCATATTTACGTTAATCCAATTATATACATACTTATGAGCTACTCCTTCCGATACTTTTTTATAAGTATTAATTATTTAAATTACGCAAAATGAATTAGTATTTACAATTAATTAAAAAAAATAAATATATAAGAGATATAATTTTTTATACCCTTATTCATGAGAATAATAATAATCGGGAGAATTGGTGAAAAAACATAAGAGGGATGTGCATTTAAATAAGGGTAAAAATGATAAGGCGCATAAAATGTTTAGATAAAGTAAATATATTTCTTACATACGTAGGATCAAATGCATAAAAAATATTACTTACAAATATATTATAGTGTGTATTACTAAACTTTCAGTGATTAAATTGTTATTTTTTTTAATCGTACATTAATTCTTCTTTTTCTCTATACTACAAAGTTATAGCCCATTTATCCCATTGATGTTCACGCCATTCATGATTTGGGAAATCATATGCAATAAATGCTAGCGATATATTGGATCCGTTTGAAAAAAGGTGAGGGGTACTTTTACTATTTACAAGATAAATATGTAAAAAAGATTATTTTATTTTAAAAAATATGGTTGAACATACATTTGGGCTATTTAGAAGCTTCACTGAAAATCTAATTGATTGGATTTTTTTGGCATAAATATTGTTGGACATTTATTGCTATGGTGTCTCTCTCCCACTCATTTAAGTCTTCTCAATCATGAAACTTTTGATCTGGTTGTTACCAATTGAGGAAGGATTATATTATTTCAAGTGAATTTATGAAGCTATAAATAAATGTATAAAGTAAATTTTATCTCAATTTATATAAAAGTGTTTTATCGAATAGACACTAAATATAGCTCTACTCAATTAATCTACATCCCTCGAGCACTTATTATAAGCTACTTGTAATTATAAGCTACTTGTAGTGTAACCCATCTCTTGCCAATCTTTTTCTAAAGTAACAATTATTTAAATTACATGAAGTGAAATTATAGTTAAAATTAATTAAAAACAATAAACATGTAAGATGTGTAATTTTTTAACTATACTTTTATTTATGAAGATAATGAGTGTGAGAGATGAAGAGGGCATGGATGTGAAAAATTAAAGATATGAGAGAGACATCTAATTAATTAATAGAAAAAAATGCATTAAATTTTTAGATAAAAGACAAATTATTTCTTATACAAAGGATTAACAATATGAAAAAGAATGTTGTTTTATAAATAAAATAAAGAATATATTGATAAGTTTTTTTAAAGTTACCCATTTTAAGTTTTTCTCATTTTGCATTTACGTATCATTTTCATATCTTTTCTCTTTCTCTATTTTATAACAAGAATTAAATAATAATAATAATAATAAAACTGAAAAATGCCATTAAATGCTTTCCAATTAACTTATATTTTAGACAAAAAAAAAGTTTGCCAACGAAATAACTTAGTTCTCTAGTTCTAATTATATAGTAGAGGGAGATAATGATTTATATGGTTTTATTTATAAGTTACTTTATTAAATTTTTTATGTCAATGTACATTTTTACTCTTTATTTATCATGCATTGCTTTGCTCTAATGTGATACAGTGGATATTAAAAAATAATAAAGTTTATTGAATTTTAAGAAAATTATATGAGGTTTAAAATTTTTTTATCTAATATTAAAAATGATTTATAAATAGAATTCAAGAAGTATAACAAATACTGCAGTGGTAACTCTCGCTTATTTACCCGTAAGTGGGTTCTCTGTTAAATGTAGTGCGACATCGTGGTCAAACAAACAACAATTACACCAATAATATTTTAAAACTATATGTTGTCTCCATGGGCGGATCTAGGTACAAGTGAGGAGTTCAACCGTACTCCTCAGCTTCCAAAAAATTTATGTATATATTAATAATATATTATATATTTTACATCCATCCATTTACTAATTTTGAATCCGACCCACTCAATATTTGTTTAAATTCTTCTCAAAATATATTAAAGATAAGTCCCCCTTATCTTGAACTCACTATTAAAAAATAGTTTGTCTGCGGCTGTCTCCAATACAAATCAGCAAAATCATATATTAATTGTGCAAATAAACTATCAAGATAAGTCTCCCTTATCTTGAACTCACTGTTTCAGAAAGAGGTGGAGAAGTACTTTTACCATTTACGAGGTAAATGTGTAAAGGAGATTATTTCGTTTTACAGAAAAACACTGTTGAACATGCTTTTGAGGTGTTTAGAAGCTTTGCCAAAACCCCATTATATTAGTAAAAAGTAACAGGCATAATAGATGATTTGAAAATATGTTCACTCGTACTGGGCTCATTTGGTAACGCACTGGGCTCATTTGATAACGCAGTATAGAAGTACTTTTACGTAAATTGAAATAAATATATGGAGGGGATTGTCTCATTTTACAGAAAAATACTGTTGAACGTACTTTTTTCATGTGAGAAATAAAGATTTTCAAATAAGTACGTAGCATAGTAGAAAACATGCGTCTCGTGATGATGACGGTGTTGACGATGACAAATGGGAAAAGATTAAGGGAAATTTACTGTTGAGTCCCATATAAGGGACTTATTTATCAAATGGTCCCAAGTTTTAAAATATTTATCAAATGGTTCCAGAGGTGTTGTCAATTTAGCTCATGGTGTTGTCAAGGGTTGTCACGTGACAACACCATGCGCTGCATTGACAACACCATGCGCTGCATTGACAACACCTCTGGGACTATTTGATAAATA
>JANTPZ010091052.1:0-29557 GCA_025593235.1 Vachellia pachyceras | reverse complement strand
ACTGTCTCAGTTTGGCTTGAAGGCACCTTAAACCTCGGTTCAACAGGTAATGTCATCTTGAACTCAGAGCCCCCCAAGTGATATTTAAGCATTTCACAAGCTCCAGATGGTGGAATTTTAATTCCTCGCTGCAGGACAGCGCCTGGCACCACTTCAGAGAAGAGTAATCTATTTTCAGCCCAAATGTCAATGAAGAACTCCAAATCATCAAAGGAAATTCTTGGAGGGAGAAGAGGTTTATGATGCTGGCGTCTGTAAAAGCTTTTGTATAACTTATAGTAGCTTACAGTAGGAGGATTGGGTCTCTTGCTTATTGAAGGCCATCTCTTGGCACAAAGACATTTCCAAAAGTAATCATCTCGAGCCAGGTCTCTCCACTGCTTACACACTAACATACAAGAAGCAAGATCAATGCCCTCTAATAAAGGAAAAACAACTTTCATAACTTCCTCAGACACCATCTCTGGTTCCCAAGTATCTAGAAACACACTGAACCAATGTCAACGAACAGCACTGAGAATCTGAGCATGAAGAGTTACCTGAGAATGTAACAAGAAAAGAATGAGAAAGTTATCAAAATAAGACAATGCACAAATACTTAATATATAGAGGTCGTTAATGCACCCCAAAATCATGATAATCATAAGATTAACAGCATATTGTTACTGCATCACACGGTCAAATAAAGATAGCGCGTATTTTTCAAAAAGGACTCTTACCACGAAAATAAACTATTTCAAACTGGGTCAATACTACAAACCAGGCACCATAAATCTTTATATTTGCTTGCAGTATAACAAGCAAAAATGCATAATATCTCTTTATCGGGATTCAATATGCCTTTCCCCCAAAAAAAAAAAGAATTCTAAAACCAATAGGCGGTTCTCCCCAAAACTAAAAAATTGTAGGACAGTAACACATTCTCCATTATAAATGAGAAATTTGGTGACTACTCAAGGACTTAGACAACAATCTTCGCAATGGCCAATGGGTTAGATGCTCTTCTCACAAAGATAATCAATCCCATTACCCATGCGGAGATAAACCAATTATTCTTTTTATAATTTAGAAGTTAAGTTAAATTTCCAGGGTTGTAATTGCATAATCAACATTCATCCAAACAAACTGATTGAACATTACTGTGTTAGCATCTTCCTACTTTGAAAGCGGAAGACATGCAGGAGCAGCAGTTACACAACCCAAGCACTTCGAGTAGCATCAGTCACAACTATTATATATCAAACTTACCCTGACGTTATCACATAGAGCAGTTCATATGATAAAGGTGGGGATGGGATTCAAACTCCGCAATATACACACAAAGACTTACCCTACCGGGTTTCCTTAAACTGGAAATTAAGATGAGCGTTACATGAAAGCCTTCACTTCCATTGCACCTTGCGAACTTGATTTTCTAAAGATGAACACCCTCGCAATTATTGAATGCACACACTCTAAATGAAAATGAAGAAGTTGGCCAGGGGGAAAACGAATAGAACCAAAGATCTTCGGCCTCATGCCACATGAAGGTTAAATGATATTCATATAAATCACCACTATCATTAAGCTTTTTTGTGGTCCAAACACCACTATCATTGAGTAAGCTAAAAACCATCCAAATCGAATAACTGATTTTAAACCAACCCTCATACATTTGTTTAATTTTCTATGATTCGCTTATGAACAGTAAATTCGCGACGACAGAAAATTATCTCCATGACCCAATTGCACTGTGCACTCCATCTGGAATTAAATATCACCACCACCACCAACAACAACAACAACTTCGAATTCTTCGGGGATAAAAAGAAAGAAAGAAAGAAAGAACCGAATTCAAACAGAGACGGGAGAAGACGATAATTTCTTAACCCATTCACAGTCTACAAAGCACCGTAACTTACAAAGAAAACAGAGAGATCGAATTACAAAGTACGAGGAAGAAAAGGCAGACGAAAGCAATGAAGCATGAGCTAAAAAATGGGGCAAATACTTGAAGTAGCGATGAGATAGATTTACCTGTACGTTAGCTCCTTGATCGGCAAAGTAAACCCTAGAGTTGGCAGGTTCAATGAGAGAGATCCAAATTTTTTGTTCCACCAGGACGAGAGATGCATTCGGAGCCAGAGGAAACGGAGAGACAAAAGGAAACACGTAACGTAAAAAGATTAGAGAACCCGACCTTATGAAGAGCGATCCTGTGAGACCTTAGACAAATCGCGCAATACCGCTTCTAACCCGGAGCCAAGTCTGTCGCCCCAGATTTTCGTCCATGTCTAAAACTAAAACTATAAAATGAGACTTTTCTTTTTTTTAAAAAAATATAATTTACATTCTGGATTGACGATATGACTTGAGATTTATATTACAATGATCCGTTTGGATAGCTCGTTGGAAAAACGGACACAGATTCTGAGGTAGTCTATGTGAGAGGAAAAGTGTCTCGGTAAGCGCATCCGTTGAAAAAAATGGTAAAAGAAACAGAGCCAAAATCAAAATCAGGATATATAAAAAATGTACAGTTAGTACTGAAAATGGTATTCATGGAGAATTTAAATCCTTGCGCATGAAGACAGGCCAGAGACAACTCTCACTGTAGATATAAAGGTCTTACAAGGGTTTTGGAACGCTAAGGCTATGTTTGATTTGATGGAGGGGAAAGGGAGGGGATGGATAGGAGAGAAGGGTAAGGGATGGAAGGGTATAAATTTACCTTATTTGGTTTGGCCAGAGGGGAAGGAAGGGGAATGATTTTTAATGACTTTTTGTTTGGTGCAGAAGGGGAAGAGAGGGAAATTAATAACTGATCTACCAATTTACCCTCCATCAAATAATCAAGCTATTTGAACTGTAACTTATATATTTATTATCATTATCAATATCTGATATAAAAAATTGTTAATTATGTTCATTTAGACAATTCAATAGTTTACGTACAGGTGTTTATATATTTAAAATATTTTTTTGGCAAGTGGTGCTGATTAAACCCTTCTCACAAGTTTTGGTAAGCTACATTTCACCCTATAAAAAATTAAAAATAATTAAAAATACTTATACTTACGTTTCAATCATCTCTTTTTTTGCCCAAACGTTTTAGTCATCTCTGTTATCATATGTTCTATAATGTCTTTTAAATGTTAGGTGTCCCTTGTTTATTTGCTTAGCATAAAAGGGTGCAGACTGTACATCGGCAAATTTCTTCATCTTCTTCTTTCCGGTCAACTATTGTAACTGTCAACATCATGCTCTCGCTCAAGCTGCAAACCTTCGAGACCTCAGAGATATCTTCTTCCTTGACCTTAGAGATCTCACTCAAGCTATTGCAGCCGTCGAAATCATGCTCTCGCGGCGTGCCCGTTGTGATTGGTCCAAGACCAGCCGTTGCTCCCTAGCTTTCACCAGCTCCATTTCTATGTCGCCATCGCCGTACTCAAGTACGCCCAGATCGTCATCATCGCTGCATCCAAGGAATGAATGAGCAAAAATCTAGGGGAAATAGATAAGGGATATAAGTGGAATAACAGAAATATAATAGGGATATTTTAATCCAATAATTTTGGATCCCTCGCAAACCCCCGAAATTTGAGGGATCAAAAAGAGGGGGAGGGAAGGGGGGAGAGAGTGTTATTTTTCATTCCCTCCCCTTCATGAAATTCAAACCAAACAAGGGGAGGGTCTCATTAAACCTCCTCTCCCCTCCCAACCAAACATAGCCTAAGTGATCATGTGTTCTATATAGAAGTGGTTAAAGAAGTTATTTTATTTTGAATCCATGCAGGCAGCTAGAAGCTGTTTGTTTGGATCAATAAAACTAAACAAGCGCTAAATCATATCAACAAAGTTTATTAATTTATAAGCATATAGAATTATTTTTTTCCTTGAGTTTGAAAACGAATTAGCAACAACAACTCGCATGTAGATTTTTACTTTATGTGTGTTGAATTGTCTTATTTTAAGTAAGTTTACATTGTTTAAGATAAATATGTGTAAAGGGTTTGATCTTAACTCATATAAAAATGCCTACTAAATACTTTTTAAAGTGTTCGTGGGTTCCCAAGGAAGTACTACATGGTTATCCTCCAAAAGCATCTCATCTCATGATACATCAGTATCACCACCCACTTGAGTTTTCGAGTTCAGTAGAGAACCCGATACGACCCTGAAGCCCAGATCTTCACAGCAAACACAAAAAGTGCCTTTTTTGCTTTGATCAACAGACTTCTACAGAGTTTTGGTCTGATCCATTTCGACTGTTGAGGGAGAACATTCCAAGAAGCCACCCATAGATTGCTTGCTAATTTATCAATTACAAAGTGCAGAAGATATAGGTGTGTTCACTTAAACACTGCCCCGTAGTCAGCGGAATCCAAGACGAGAGCTGCTATTCATTTATTTGTCACACCACTTGACGAACCTCCAGCAACATGCGTTTCCTCCTAACTCGAGAGGCGAAGCAGGCTTTAATTTTACAGACTTTCGATCACATTCAAGTGACTTTGCTTCTATTTTTCCAAAAGAATGTAAAAAAAGGAAAGTAGATATAAGGAGTTGTTTTGCCTGTTTCTGTGTTCAGTCTGATCCATCTTTCTGGTAACTTGTCATTGCTATGCATGTTTTCCTTTCCCGAATCCACTTCTGAAGTTATTCAGAGATCAATAAATGTGGTCGAACTCGTGTGTTGAGAGACTGAAAAAAGAAAAACTCGCAGAGCTTTCTGAATGGATGGCACATGATAATAGATTAAGGGCAAAAGATTCATTAGGTTCCAGACTTTGTGTGTGTTTGGGAATTCTGTTGGGAGAAAAGAGTCACGGCTTCTAAAGTGATTTTATGAATTTCAAGATGGTTTTACAGATTTTGAGATGATTTTTTCTTGATTTACATGCACCGTGGGGAAAATGAATTCCCAAGCAAGCACTTTAACTTTTAAATCTTGGGTTTTGGTTATCCCAAAGACTTACATGTCAATATTCCTTCTTTCTGGTCTCGATTAGCCTAATCCAAATACACTGTTATGAAGTTATTCTCAGCAGCCTATAACTCTGTCATCGCGGATTCATAGGTCTCAAATTCACAGAGCACCAACAAGAGAGATTTCAGCGCTATCTACAGCACACGTTATTCACTTATTTTAAGTCTTATCCTTAGCTCTCTCGTATCCGATGAATGGTTCAAAACGCTTCATATCACGCACCTTCGCCTCTATTATCTTGATGCTCCCATGTAAGATTCTGGATTCTTGCCGGATTACGTTCTCTTATCTGGATTTTCCTCAAGTATTAATCACTGATCGTTTAATTATGTGCAGAGTGTTCTTCATAATACGCGCATTCAATGATCAACGTCCAGCCCACTTTTGCATACATCACTGCCTCGAAGATTTTCCTTTTGGAATCTATCAATTTTCAGTGTTTCACTGGCAAGTGTACCACCAAAAGTTTGTGCGGAGGGTGGTAAAATATAGCACCGGCAGCAGGAAGTTGGTTCAAGAGGGGCAATGATGTAGCTGTATGTAAGTAAAAACCTTTTACAATGTTGTGTTATCATGGATCTATAACAGTTTGCCAACTAGTAAAAAGTTCTAATGATGAGAAAACATGATTAATTAATGTGCGAAATTTATCCTGAATGTTTTTACCTACAAACAACGTCACCCTTACTAATAAAAAATATTAACGGTGAATATTAATTTTTACCGGGGTGGGACAATATCACCATGTTTTAAAACATTTTCGATGATATTGAGCTCAAAAAACTTTGGAAACAATATTATACCATGTACAATCCAAACCCCTCCCTCCCACATGTGCAGAAGATGGCTGTAAAAACGTGATAGCTGCTTTTTCACATGTGTGTAGCAGTGAAGCACCTATACACAGTCCATACCCCTCCCTCCCGCATGTGCTCCCCCATGTGCCTCCCCCCTTCTGAAACGGACATTTGCTGGGCCATATCACCTTCACATGCACCCTTTGGAGGAAGCCGCACATCCCCTCCCCCTTTTTACACTTTTGCCCCTCCCCCCATCCCTCTTATTCCCCTGTTGCCCCGTTTCGGAGCCTCTCCTCTCTCTCCCCCCTCTTTAACGTACGGCTTTCTAATGTAATCGATTTTTAATATAATAATCAATCAATTGATTTTTGAATGATTAAAAAATTATAAATAAGTTATTTAATTATAATACGCATTTATAGATATTTATATATATATTTTAGAAGTCAAATGAATTATTTTAAAAAATATGATAAATATATAAATTAACTTGCTTCATTAATCTTGTAAAATGATCAACTAACTCTCGTATTAAATTACACGCCCTGCCTTGCTAATATTTGTGCGTATCACGCCTAATCAATCTCCTATTATGCAGGCCTCTTGTTTATATTTTACATCCAAAAATTTAGATAAGTCGGTTTTAAAAGATTTAATAAAGTTAGGATGCGTCCCCATACTGAAAGAACATTTGTGGAGATACTTGTAGATCGCATGTCAGTAAGTTTATTACAATGGCAAAATAACTTAATTTCACAACTTTGTGAATAACTACTTACAAATCATCCATAAAAAAGTCACTGCGTCGTAATTTAATCTAACAACTTTACAGGTAATGGTCAACTCCTTAGCAAGTGCATCAACCGTAAGCTATCACGCATGTCGGTCTTGCTTTCCAAATGGATCTTCTAGACCTATCGAGCTATATATGTCTGTTGTTGACCTGGGGTCCGGTTTTCTCTCTATTTGTTTAACTTACCATTATAAGCACTGTACGTGGTCGTTTTGTGGATTTCTGTCGGCTTAACTGAACATCTCTTCTGCTGTGCATAGCTGCTATGTTTCTACCTCCCACATCTCAGACTCCTTTTCTTTTCCTGTGGATGTGATTGTGGATATACTGAAATTACTTCATTCCCACTTTGCTTTTCCTGATGATTGTCATTGTTCTGAATAAATACATATAAAAAAGGATCTAGTGAGAAAGCTGATGTGTTCTAAAGCGGGGCTAGCAACAGGAAGGTATGAGGACAGATGAGTTGCTGATAATGGCTAATGAGAGAGGAAAATAATTGGCAATTCAGATGCAAGATTTCTAGTGACTCTGTTTGGTTGAGCTTATGAAGAATTCAAACACACATTCAACAGTATTTTTCTGTAAAATGAGATAATCTCTTTCACATACTTATTTCGATTTACGTAAAAATACCTATCTACCACGTTTTCAAACGGGATGATTACATGTGATATCAATGAGGAATTATAGGTGGCCAAAGCCAGAAAAAATTAAGAATGAGAGGGGTCACTTTAATTCCAATTCCGGAATGCTCTTTTGTCCTCAAAATAATGGAAAAATAAAGCACAAAAGCCGCCACCACCACAATCTTTAAGAATTTTTTAAAGATGTTTTAGACAAAATGTATCCAATAATTGACACATGCAAATCGTAAATGAATGATTTAAAACAGCACTATTTCGAAGTCGTCGTCTTTTTTATATATATTTCATTATCAACGGTTAATTATATTCACATTTTCAGTGTCAATAAAATATATTTCTATTTTTAATTTCTCACCGGTTTAACTCTGGTCTGACCCATTAACCCTTAACTCACTATCTTATCTGATTCAATCACTGATCTAATTTCCTATAATTTGGTTATTAGTAATAACAATAATGTACACAGACACCAATGAAGGAATGGGCTAAAAGTATGAATATATTTAAAATAAAATAAAAAAGAACGAACATACCGTGTCATAAATCTGTTGGTGTTGTAAAAATAATTTTAAAATTAGCATTTCATCAATACCGTTGTATATTCTGTAACAGTTAGAGATATCGTGCTTTGAGAATTCTTTATTTTGGGCGGTGTACGTAAATCAAAATAAAATATTTTAAAATCTATAAAAATTATATTGAAATCTATAAATTCTTTTTAGAATCTATAAATTCCTTTCTCCCACGGATTTTCAAACACTTTAAAATCTGTAAATTCTTTTTGAATTACTTAAATTCTTTTCGAAATCTGTAAACTCCTTTCTACCCATGTATTTTCAAACACAAACACCACGTCATTTTGTGTTAGAACAATGGTGTTTAACAACTATGTGTAATAGGACTCTGTTTTTGGTAATTCTACATGCTTGAAATTAGGAACAGTGGCAGTTGAATTATTTGAGAGTGGAGAGATAACAGGGAGTGATGATTTTGGGGGGCAAATGAGTAAAAGAGGGATTGAAAATCTCGGGGCCTTCACATGTGCCGTTACAGAGGGGCAGCCTTTTCTGGCTGGCCGAGCACTGCCTCTCTTCCCGCTTTCACTTTTTGAATTGGCACAAAGGAAACTTATGCCCCCCCCTACTTCCCTTATTTTACACCCATCCGCTTCTCTCATCCAAATATCTACTTTTCTTTGGACCATTCTAATTCTCCCGTCACTCCCCCTCCCCACCTCCGCGCCATTGCTTCCCATTGATTCTTACATTCGCCTCTTCAACGCTCCTACACTTCTGTTTATTCTAAGTTTTGCTTTCCCTTCCTTCATTTAAGCTCTTTTTTTTCCTAAAGCACCCTGTTTGCAATACTTTTGAAAAGTATAAAAGCTCATTCAACAGTGTCTTTCTATAAAACGAGTCAATCTCCTTCACATATCTACTTCGATTTATATCAAAACACTTTTTTCCTGTGTTATCAAGCGAGTTTAGTATTATTTAATTGGAGACAATCATATTTAAAATATTATCGTATATTAAATGTTGACGTCTCTCCCGACATCAATTTGAATTTTCATTCATTTTATTGTAAGGGACTACTTTCTCTAACCCGTTGGTTTTTATTTACATTATTTGAATCTATATCCTTGCAAAGTGCTGATAAATCTCACTAGAGTAAAATGCTAAGATTTCTGATTAGTTGTTGAAACTATCGTCCAAACTACTTTCAAAGTTAAATACCCACTTATCGTTGTCGTATTTAAAAATATAAATTAATAAAGTATAAATTCCTACCAATCGTCGTTACAAATTAACAATGTAAGCAAGAAGGTAAACACATGAATGCTTGCGAAAATCACCAAGAGGCACATGCATGAATGCAGTTCAAATAATTAAGGGTTAAATTATTTTTGGTCATATGGCTTACCCTTATTTGGATCTTGATGTCTTAAGTTTAAAAATGATGATTTTGATTCATCAAGTTCACTCTGTCTAAAACTATTAGTCCATGTTATTTTAAAATATTCACATGTTTTTGATTAATTTTGGTTTAGTTTTTATGCTTTGAACATTTTTTGTTTTGGTATCTATAAATTGAACAAATTTTTTATTTAGTCCTTAAACTTAACATTGTTAATTAACAGTGTTAAACATCCAAGCATTCAAAACTACAAGACATTTCATACAAGAACTGTTATCACATTATTTTGTCCATTTGTGAAGTCATTTCATCATAATTTAATGGAGTTGGTGACTTGTAAACAAAATTAACCCTGTTAGCATCGGAGTGAAGTCATTTTAAAATTACAAGAATTAACAATTTTAGACACAGTAAACTCAAAGAACTAAAATCACTACTTTTAAATAAACTGCAGGAATAAAACCTAAGTCAGGTTAAACTATACGGACCAAAAGTAGGTTTAACCCGGCAATTAATGTACTTAACCATATTCTTAACACAATGTTCACTTTAATGAAACAATTGAATTACAAAAATAATCGGCAAAAAAATTGAGCTACGAATTCATACTAGTACAAAAAATTATAAGGAGTATTAGTAATTAATGTACTTCACCATATTCTTAACACAATATTCACTTTAATC
Organism: Vachellia pachyceras; assembly: GCA_025593235.1. Classification (NCBI taxonomy): domain Eukaryota; kingdom Viridiplantae; phylum Streptophyta; class Magnoliopsida; order Fabales; family Fabaceae; genus Vachellia; species Vachellia pachyceras. The sequence continues at coordinate 19,747 of JANTPZ010091052.1, read as the reverse complement.
GGCAAAAAAATTGAGCTACAAATTGATACGAGTACAAGAAATTATAAGGAGTATTAGGAATTTGTAGGCAGGTAAATTGTCAGACACGATTTAAAGTCAAACCCATGTGGTAATTACATCTAAATTCTATCATGTAAAAAAAAAATATGCATGAGCATCTAATAAAATTTGGCTCGATACCTACGCATACATATTTCTTAGTAAGGTCATATACAGCACATGGGTGTTTCGGACCGGATTGTTGTCCCATGAATGATTTTTCCATCAAGATATTTTCCCAACCATCTTGATATTAAGGTTTGTTTGAAACCTTTTTTTAGAACAGTTTAGATTTTGAAGAATATATTTTGAAGAGTAAGTTTTACGGATTTCGAAGCAAAATCAGAGTTTTAAAAATGTGAATGTGTTTAGGAAGTTTTGGCCTTTACGGATTTCAAGGCAAAAAGTAAGTAGAAAAGAGGAATGGGAAAGAAAAAAAGTAAAAAAGAAAAAATTTATCATGGGAGTGGATGTGATTTGAATAGAAAATAACTTTTTAAAACATAGATTTCAAATAAAAATTTTATATACAAAATAACTTTTTTACAAAAATACGAGTATTTAAATAAAATTTAAATTTTAAAGTAAAACATAGTTTTACGGAGACAATGAATCTCTAAATTAATAATTGGCAACATGTATCGATAAATTTATCTTTTGAAAAATGGTATACTCGTAATAACATGTGACTTTACGGGGAAACTCTTTACACGCTATTTACTTAAACCCAGGACCCCCCTCTTTCGCTCTCTGCAAGTCTCTCCTCTCCTCCACGATCCTCTCGCTTGATAAAAAAACACAAATATTCTCTGCCTTTCTCTTTCTGCAATTGCCATGAGCTTAAACACGAAGAACAGTTACAAGGTCTCCGTGAAAAGAGCGAGAACAAGAAGGCGACACCGTGGCCCCTACCCATCATCTCTCTGGACTCGGTCACGTGCCTGCAGAGCGAGAAGAAGCTTCAAACACATGGAGGCCAAGTCCAAGCTCTCCGACAAGCTTCAGGCGTTGAGGAAGCTAATCCCAGGCCAGAACTTCGAGACGATAAAAGCCGATCGATTACTCCAGGAAACTGCCGATTACATTGTTCAGCTGAGGACCCGGGTCGTAATTCTGCAGAAACTCATCGAGTATTACGGGAAAGTTTCGGAGGATGAAAATGGCGTATCATAGTTTCATCCTGTACCTCCTGGTTCTTTTATCCTTTTTGTTTTTTTTCCTTCTCTCTCTCTCACACATTCTCACTCTTGCTTATTTTCAACTTCTTATTTTTCGTTTTGATAAACGAAAAAGAGAAATCTGAGATCTCTATTCTAGTAGGTTGCTCCTTTAATGCTTATTACGGCACTTCGTCAGATTTTCTGTTTGGTAGACCATAAGGAAACGAGTAAGGCAACGGCGAAAGTTTGTGAATAACCATCGGGATGTAGAATGTTAACAAGTTTTTTTTCACCCAGCATTATTGAGATGATCTTCTATTAATGTTATTCCAAGTGAAAAATTGAGAATTCAAGTAACCTAAAGCGACAGACTTTTGAACTTTTAATATCCATCAAGCAGACGAAGCCTACACCTGAATTCAAAACGTCAAGCCTAAGACCGGAACGAAACAATTGGCAGTGTTGTAAATGTGTTATAAAGCTTTATCTCATTCCGTGCCAAAAATTCCAAGAGAAAATGATCACAGAAGGCGACATGTCTGGTAAAGAAGGTAACTTTTTTGCAGCCCGAGATTTGCAAGCAAAGGAATGTGAATGAAAAGAGAAGAGAGTAGGCTATTGTGAAATGTCAATTTAAGAGGATGGGTGAATGACGCAGTAAAGAGAATATGTTGATGAAAAAAGAAGCAGGGGAATTAGGAATGAGAGAGAGAGGAAGAGGAAGACAAGAGAAGACGACTTTAGAGGGAAGGGGGTTGATGAATGTGCAGAGAATGGGGGAGCATGCGCTCATGCTGGCTGGCTGCAAATTCAGATAATATCTGAGTGATAAAGACAGAGGCACCCTCATTCCTGGCCAATGGAGGACATGTTGCTGTGCTTATCATCATCCTTAGGCATGTTCATTGAGAACCCCCATGTGCTAAAGCCAATTTTCCAGGGCTGTTCCCTCCTTTGCTTACCCACTTGTGTTTCTCTATTCCTCCTCTCCCTCGCTTCCTCTAACCATTAATCCCAGCCTTATTCTACCAACCTGTTTTCACTGTGCCTGCCATTTGACCCTGTTCTTGTTCTAACATCACCATTCTCTTTTCTACACCATGCTTCAGTTCTTTAAAGTAAATTATAAGTCTGTGCCTTATCATAACAGTACATGCAGAACTAGTTGATTGAGAACGTTTTTATTATAACTGTGACGTGGTACTTGTGAAGTAAACTTATACAATACTATAATATATATACATATATCAATTTATAAGAATATAAATTAATTTCAAAAACAAATTAAAATATTATATTTAAGATTAAATTCAACTATTTATATTAAAAAGATACGGAGTATCACATGTATATATAGGCTCAAAAATATACACTTTGATCTAGAGCAATCACTGTGAGTGTCATTTTAGTATCATATCATATTAATGTCATTATTAATTTTATTTTTTAAATTACTGTTAGTGTTCCTTGAATTATCTTTTGCAATACTTTACTGGCAGAATATGGGTATATTTGCCATAGTTTTAAAAGTACGTTAACATAAATTGAGATAGAATTAATTTTACATATTTACCTTATGGATTATAAATGATATGGAAAAGTGGTTCATAGATATAATCCAAACATTGGCTATGATATTTTGAAAGTTACGTATCCATTAACTTGTATAACATTTAAAAATAACTTCAGTAGGCAACTAGGTATTGATGGAAGCTTATTTTGATAGTTATGAAAACAGTAATTAACATAAACCGAGGGAATCTTTACTATCGTTTTTTCTAAACACCTTGCTTGCATGTGATGTGAGTACTTCAAGTATTTTATTGCCTTTCTATGGCATAAAGTAAAGCATCCGAGCTCCTAAACTGCGAATGACTGGTAGACAAGCTAAATCTGAGAAATTCAAATCCTTGCACGGTTTTCATTGTTTTTATTCAAGGAGGACGAAGCTAAATACGACATCTTTATACGGACGACTGCTGATCAAATGGAATGTGTAAATCTCTCGTAATGTAACAAATCAGAATGCATATTTGCATTGAGAAATGTGCCTACATGTGTTGGAAATAATATTACGTTTAAGGTTCCAACTAAGAAATATCTATGCCTATGAAAGAAGCATCACAGTTTTGTGGACGAAAAGATGAGGTGGAAAATAAGAAAAGGAAGAAGGAGAGGACAGTTATGAGGCCAAGTGGGCGCAAGGAGATGCAGAATACAGCAAAGCCCCACTCTCTGGATTCAGAGTTCTCATATCCACAAGCCCTTGTTAGGCCACCATTTGTGGTAGCATGAGATGTTGCAGAATTGTAATAATGATAGTCTCTCTTTACACCGACATGGATATATAACTGGTACTTAGATTTGATTACTGGGTCTCTCTCTTCTGAATTATTATTCCCCCTATATATATCCATCTCATTATAGTGTATAATGTATCTCCCCGTTTTATATATCCCTGGATACTACTAACCTAACAGCATGTACAACCCAATCTTTCATCCTATGATTCTCAGCAACCATTACAATTTCTCCTTCTTTTGGGAATAGGCAACATATCTTTGTGATTTTTGAATAAATTTTTCACCCTAATTTGAAAACAGGCCATTCATGGAAAAATATCACTGCAGCAGCCTGTTTTGAAGTTCCACGGTACAATTCTTCCACTCTGAGAGGCCTTTCTTGAATCCAAGAAGAAGTATACGCCCAATATGATTATCATCAACCCTTATTAACGTTGCAAGGATCCGCTAACTATTACCCAACGCAATGGGTGTTGGAAATATTGTGTACAAGGATATAAAAGAAAGAGCCTTTCCAAATATTATTTGAATATTATATAATGGATATTTACAACCATTTAATTGAAGACTTACATTGCTTCAAGAGATGCCTCTTTATGCATCCCTTCAATATTTATAAACAACCCCTCTATCACTTCATTGTAGACAATTCAAAAAATAAGAGACATAAGAAGAATAAAGGAATCATTGGAGATCGACAATTCTTTTGTCTCTCACTGAGTTTTATCATCTTCCACCAATTCTGTTACCTTATATCTTATAGGAAGGGTACTACTTCCTAATTCTTTGGGGATTGTGGAATAACTCTGAAAGATAATGTTCTTCGATGCAACTCGAACCATACGCTATTTGTTGACTTTTGCTGATTTTGGTAACAACGGGCATCACACACATGGAGTTTTAATTAGTTACCTCAACCCCTCTTTAACAAAACGACACAAATTAGGAAAGCGTTGGAGTGATGAGGCTGCATGATCTTTGAAAGAGCACGGAGCTCAGGAATCCGTTCAGTGAGTGGCAAAGCAGAGAGAGGAGGAAAGGAAGGAAGAAGGCGAGGCTAAAAACATACGGTAAGAATAAGACAGAGGGCGTCCCGTTGCAGAGACAGTAGTATTGTCGGTGGTCCAAGGAGTTAGCGATACACAGAAGTTGGGCGAAGAAGATGGCCTGATCATGCTCTGTACCTCTGCCACTAGTGTTCTTATAACCAAGAGCATATCTTCCAGTATATATATATATATATTTCACAGCCCTTCGTCTCTCTGTCTCCTGAGCTCATCTGACTTTATTGCCTCCTTTTGTTTTCTTCCCTGTCCTTACTCTCTTGGTCTGCTGTCCTTTTTCTTTCGCCGCTTCAAGTTCTGTACCACAAGCCCTTCCATATATAAGCATGCTATATAATCCTGATTATTACTATATGCTAATTAAAAGACGTCGGGTTAATTATAGCAACCATTTCATTCTGTGACTTGGTATAGATCACTGGACACTGTTGGCAGGCTATTTAACTGTAAAGAAACTAGCTTCCTTGTGTGCAAATCTTTAAAGTAGAAAAGTGCAGAAAGTTTCAGAACCTACTTTCGTGTTGCCAGATTGAGCACTGAGAAGCTTTTGTAATACGGTGCATGAGTGTGTGTGTGTGTGTGTGTGTGTGTGTTTTGTTTGGTTCTGCCTTGAACCTTTGCATACATGGGATAGCACCGTGAGGTTAGACTGAAAGCCAGGCGAGGTATTTTAATGGAAGTGCTCAATCCAGTAACTGTTTCCCCTTGTAAACATTCCTCGTATGATTATCGATGGGCTCATTTGGTAATACGGTAGAGAAGTACTTTTACGCAAGTCAAAGTAAATACGTGAATGAAATTATTTCGTTTTGCGAAAAAACACTGTTCAACGTACTTTTGAATAAGAGTTAAGTGTTTCTAAACAAACACAATATGTGGTTTTTGTTTGCTTACCCCATTGAGTTTGAGATACACTGGTTTACATTAGATAGAAGTGCGCCATCGTTCTACTTAAAACAATCCCATCCAGGGCACTAAACATCAGTGTTTCTTCTGATGGAGATTTGATTCATCATACTGTGATGATTAACCCTTTTCATTAGATCTAAACTTCATATTATATTCTTATTGTTTAGTGAAATAGGAGCAATTAAAGATTCTTATGTGATTTTCTTGCTTAAACATAGATATCATCCTATCAAAACAATTATGTTCGAAGCATTATCAAGTACTAAATGTAAGCAGTTATTTTAAAAATGATTTGAATTTTGATTCGCCATTTTCATCTTTCTCTTTTTTTTCATTGTGGAAGTGTGAACTTTTTTTTTGTCATAAGAAGTGTGAACCTGTATGTGCTGCTCTTCGTTTTAATAGGCTAGCAATTGAATTGGGCCAACCCATCATGCTTTTGGGGAAGCCAACCCATTATAAATACATTGATTGTTGCCCCAAAAAATATATCAATACATTGATATGTAAATTCTACCAGAAAAACAAAATGGATATGTGAAAAGATGTACTGAGAAAATATATAAATTATTTATCAGTTATCAATGCGCCTTTTGTTTGTTTTATTCAATTTTTTATGTAAATTTTAAAAAGATTAAAATCGTTATGCAAATACATGAAATTGAGGTTAGTTACCTTTCATAAAGAAAATAGAGTGATTATACTTTATAACAAAAGAATTAACAAATCGAAATCATTCATTGCATGCATCTTTCAATCAAGATTAAATTGAGATACTCTTTGTTATGATATTTTGTTTAAATTAGTTTGTTCTTCTTTATGAAAAAGAAAATTAATTACCGATGTCCATATTAAACAATTCTGCCAGTAGTATTAATCGTAAGATATCTTTTTTTTTTTAAGAAATAATCTGACACAATTTCAATTAAGTTTTTTCTCCATTCACGGAAGATTATAAAATGGAAGAAATAACTTGTCCCTTATATTGGAGCGTTAAATTAATTACTGGGCAATTGGGTTCAGTCAAAACAGCCATCCACATAGGGAAGCAGATTCTCTCAACCGGTTTTTTGAAGAAAAAAAAATTCAGCGCCTCATCTCTGTTAACACTTGATCTTGATGATAATTCTGTATCCCGCGAAGTTGAACGAATTAAAAGTTCTCTGGATAAACGGCTGGCTTTGACGACAGCAATCAGTGGGTTCAGCTGTTCGAGAGTTGAGATTCACAGGGGCTGAAGAGATTTTGGCAACGAAGTAGCGAACCGGGAATTTTACAAGGAAAACAGATATTCCTAATATTTCATTCGATTCGTGGCTTCCAGTCTCTTTTCTCGCAAAAAAGTACTCTGTCGGAACAATGACCGAGGACAACATAGTTAGGGCTTCTTCTCCAAACGAAGCCTCTCAATCAAGGCAGCGGTACCCCACCTATTCCAGATGTAGCCTTTTTGTCCGATAATAATAATTGAAGTTCCGAGTTTCAGTCTGCTTCTTTCTGACTCTCTTTTTTTGCCACCCCAAAAAAAAAAATCTTCCGATGTGCCTTTATCACGTGTTCGTGTCATTAGTTAATGGTTGTTCCCCCATAATCGATAATGTAAATATGTGAAGATTTCCCTGCTTGAGATTCAGTGTGGTATCGACATCTGCTTCAGATTTATTCGTTGCATTTTGTGGGTGTTTGAGGGTTTATTCTTGCCCATTTGAATATCTTGAATCTCTAACTGGCGTGCAGGAAGAAGAGAAAGTGGGATCAACCTGCAGAAACGTTAGTAATAGCTGGTATAGCGGTCCCTGGAGTGCTTCCGTTGGGCAATGGGGTACCTCTGACTGGGATGGCATTTCCAGCTGCAACTTCAGTTGCCGGCGCTCCTTTGATAAATCCTCTGGCAGCTGGCTGTGCTAACGTGGCGCAGGTATTGCAGGCACCTTCAGTTAAGCTACAAGCTGCTGCAGCGGTCCAAAAAATAAATCAAGTGAGAACTTATTCTGATAACATTTATGATGTTAACAAATGTCCTTCATTTATCTAACCTCCTGTACCATCCTTTTATTCTGTGGGAAAGGGCATGTGGCGTTTATCCCACAAGCTCCCTGGATTCGTCCCTAAGCGATGGTTGTTAGAATTTGCATTTCACCATTGGATATGAGTTAGTTTTGTAACTCCCTCCATTAGAATTTAGTTTCTGCTGTCTTTAGATGCACCTTTTGGTGTCTTACCTTTAGTTGGGTGGTGGTCTACCATGTAATGGATGATTTGAGTTCATAAACTCTTTACAGTACTTGGGGATTTTTTTTAAATAAATGCCTTTTCTGGTGCCCCTTGGAGTGTAAAATTTAAAGATATACAGATGGGGTGGATTCAATGACTGATTTTATTCGGTAAGTATGTTGTTATCAATAGGATTTCTTAGAGAGTTAATTTTTACTTCATATTGTGTTTGAGAGCGTTATTTACAAATTAGTCTTTTATGCCACTTGTTAGTTCTTTTTTCCAATCTAATTATTGCGTAAATTTAGTTGTCTCAGCGCTACACGTCTAATTCATGAATATTTATCAATGTAATATTTTGCTCTGTGTTGCTTAATTTCTGACATATTTCTTTCTTTTGTTTATGTTTTGTGTTTGATGGTTTAATATATTTTAAATTTCAACTCTTTATCTGGATCGCGGGATGATTTTTGCAGCAAAAGATACAAGATGAAGTAATAATAGCCCGAGAAATTGTTATAAATGATGCAGAGTCTTCTATTCGTTACAAGCTGACAAAACGCCAGACACAAGAGGAGGTAAGATACTATCAGTTCAACATACTCTTAACTAGGATCCTCATTTCGCTTTTCCCCCTAATGATTAGTTTCCTTCATCATGCAGATTCAGAAGTGCACTGGTGCTGTTGTCATAACTAGGTTTGTGAGTCATTCCAGGCATTCATGAAATCCATCTTTGCATTTTGTATATCCGTGCCTGTAATTTGTCTTCTGAATTTCTTTCACAGGGGCAAGTATCGGCCACCTAATGCACCACTTGATGGAGAGAAGCCATTGTATCTTCACATCTCTGCTGGAGCTCATGGAAATGCTACATCTTGTTTCTATAATGACATGGCTTACAATTATACTTATATGTTGATAAAAAAGGTTGAGGTCAGCATATATTGTTTTATTTCATAGCGCATTCAGAGATTCATGCTGAAAAATTTACTAACTTGGAGTTGTTAAAAGAAGAATCAAGTCTAAGCAAAGCACTGGATTATTTTCATGTGAAAGATATTAAAATTGAACAGTAGCGGTACACAGGAATTAAATTCATAATTCAGTTTGCTTTTGGTGGCATCAAATTAAATTGCAGTTAAAAGAGACAGCTGAAAGAATTTTGGCCGTTGATCGTACGGCTGCCATGGTTGAAGATATGCTGAGGCAGGGTCAATGTTCACCGCCAACTTCTACCTCAGCAAATCCTGCCTTGGCTAATGGAGTGAAGGTACATACATTTATTGTTTACAGCTCTCGTGTGGCACGGCAATGTGAGGTTTTGACCAGTGGCACTTTTTAATGGGTTGGGTTAATCAGGAGTTGAGCACTTGTGCGTTTTTGGGCTTTGATGCTGATCCATCTTTGAACATTGTTGCTCGTATTCGTGGACCTAATGTGAGTGCTTCCCTAATTTATATGTTTAGTCACTCATAGCAGTTGTGTATGGCCATATGTGAAATTTTTTTGTTGTTAATTAGTAGACGTATCTCTTTTGCTGTTCTTGCAATGTGTGCTGAAAATGGCATTATAGGTTGTTTAGTCACTGACGATAGTCTTTTGGATCTTCAGATAGATGGCAAACGGTTTAACTGTTGATTTTATCTAGACCTTTATCATATTGGAAGAAAGCCTTGTCTGTATTTTATTTCAATGTTTTTTAATGAAAACTTTTGCAAATCTATTGCTGCGTACGTCAGTGTTCATATAATTTATATGAACAAGAGGCACTTATGAAATAAATAAAGAAGTAGAGACTAAATACTTACATGTGGAGAAATAAAAATGGTTATGTTTAATAGCTATAGCATCATTATTAAGCCTGCATACATCTTTGGGCTTGTTCGGCCTCCCCAAAATCCATTCCTGCGCTTACCGAAATAAAATTCTTCTCACATATTTACCTCGAAATCTGTGATCGTTCTCCCAACGGACTTCCTAAACAAGCCCTTTATCTGTTTCATTGTTTTTATAGTTCTGCTGTTAAACTGTTCATGATGAATATGAGATAATCTAATGTTTCAAGCTGTCGCTGACATCTCCATTCAATTGGGAGAAATTTTTTTTGGTGTTGGTGGTGGTTTGGTTTTGAACCTGCAGGACCAATATATAAATCACATTATGAATGAAACAGGAGCAACTGTTGTACTTAGAGGACGTGGTTCAGGAAACCCTGAAGGACGAAACGGAGAAGGTACTCTGGATTGATGCAATCTTACTGCTTGGAAAGGATAGCATTGTTCTGGTATAAACTATTTGGCTTCTAATTTGATTGTCTTCCTGCAGATGGGCAGCAACCCCTTCATCTATTCTTGTCAAGTAATAATGCAAAAGGTCTTGAGGATGCCAAGTGTCTGGCTGAGAATCTTTTGGATACAATCAGTGCAGAATGTGGTGCTTCGAGGTATTTAAGTTCTTATTATTTTTGGATTCAAGTCATATTTTAATTTCCCCATTGGTACTGTCTTTCTCAAAAGAAATCTAATTGCCTTTTGGCATATGTTGTTCTCGTAACTCCAATATGTCGGGTGGTTTTCATATTATTTGGGAGCAATGGCGGACCTACGTTCATTGGAGTGGGTGCAACTGCATCTCCTGACTTTCAGAAAATTAAGTATATATTAGTAGTATATGATTTATTTTGTACCCACTCATTTGCTAATTTTGAACCCATTAAATTTTTGTTTAAATTCTTATTAAAAGATATTAAGAATAAGTCTCACTTATCTTTTTAAAAAATAGTTTGCACCCCCTCGGTCAAGGTCCTGGGTCCGTCATTGTTTGGGAGCCTTGTGCACTTGGTGGTTGCAAATTAATTAATTACTATTCTTTCTAGATCAGGAGTGAATTTTGGAGTTCTGCTTTGGTGTCAATTGGAAAAAGGGAGCTAAATAATCCTAAAAATACGGGTCCTCATTGATACGTTTCATTAAGTTAGGCCTGAATAATGTCAAAGTGGCAAAGGGTTGCAGCTGTCTCTTAGATCTTTGTTTTAGGTGAAAACTACTGTCTCTTAGATCTTGGTTTGTGTAGTTTTCCAGTTTTATCCCATGCTACTTTATTTCAAGATTTTCGAGTTTGAAAGGGTAATGCATAAGTGGAGAAGTTTAACCTTCCAAGAGGCTTTGCGACCACAAACACCTCCCCCCTCAAAAAAAAAAATAACAGAGAAAAAGAAAACAGAACACACACAGCACATTCTTTCATCATTGTCTTGTATTTGTATCATGGTGACATAAAATTTACCTTAAGCTGATATTGTGTCAGTATCGGTAAATAACTTAATTGTTTAACTTTCATAGGGTTTCATCATGTAAGGTTTATAGTGCTGTTCCACGTCCACAGCAGGTATATAGTTCTGTTCCACCTCCCCAGCAGGTTTATGGCGCCTCTCCATTGCCACAGCAGATTCCTCCCATCTTTTCATCTGCACAGCAAGTTTATAGTGCTGTCCCACCCCCACAGCAGTTGTTTTCCGGTGTTCAGAGTTCAGGGTCTGAAGTAAAGGCAAGTACAGGTCTAGCTGCGGGCTTGATGTCATCATCATCTGTGGTCTCTTCAACAACTTCTCCAACTTCCTTAGTTGGAGTGCCTGGCATCACCACTACCCCTGCTTTAGGAACTGCTCCACAATCTGCAGGGCTTTTAAGCTCTGGGCAGCCTCAAGCAAATCTAGTTGGTTATGCTCCCCCTTTGGTATCTGGTAGCACTAGTTATGTTGGATATGGTGGAATATACCCTCAAGCAACTCCTCTGCAACAAGTCGCCCTTGCCCTTAGACAGTCACCTCCTGTTGCTTCAACAGTTACTCCTACAACATCAGCGTCTTGCGGAGAATCGAAGTCAAGTACAAGCTCTGATCCTGAAAAGGAGAAACGGCCACCTCAGAGGCGGAAGTTTCAAGAATTACCTGTTGATTCAAAGGGCCCTTCAAAACTTAATCAGGTCACTGCATTGTCGATGCTATTCCTCATTTTAAAAATACTTCATGGCATATAGAATCTGAGGAAGTATTATTTTGTCTTACCTATTGTAGTTTCTGGTATGCTTTTAAACTAATAACTTAGTTTGGTTAGTTTGGTTCATGGGGGCAGTCAGTGTTTTGTTTGAGAAATGGTTAAATTGGATCTGGAGAATTTTTCCTAGTTGAATAGAAAAAATGTGGAAGATTTGAGTGTGTACCAAGTCATCATGGTGAGAATTCCCTCCCATCATTCATTGGACATTCGTCAAAGAAATTCCTTAGGACTTCCAAATGAGGAACACTATAGTAAAGCCAAATGCTATAACAAGGCGAAGGAAAAAAAGTTCAATTCCTCCACATTAAATTAGAAGATAGAAATTGGTTTTGAAAAATCTCAAGTCCTGCTTCAACCGAACATAATATTGTATTGCCAACAGAACACATTACCAGGGAATTTTTCATTTTCTCTTCGAGAAGTTTCTGTATTTAGTCAACATTAACCACTGCAATAATTCTGATCAGACTGGCTTTTCCTTAAATGGTTCAGAACTTCAGATAATGTATACAGGAGTGATGTTTCCTCTCTAGGCTTCTTATTGTTGAAAACTCTATCAGGCTATTCATGGATCATTTTGAGTTATTGAAGTGATTATATTTTTTATGGTTTTTAAAAAAATGAAGGACCAAAACTATAAGATCATACTGTTAATCAGTTTGGAAAATATTGAATTTCAAATGCTTCTGAATTTTGAAGTTAATGGTGTCTTAACAGGTTGGTATGATCATAAATCATCTCTTTCCAGTGTAGCGGCAATAATCTTTACTCCTTTCGCAATGTTGTCCTGATATGTAACTCTTTCCCTCCCCTCTGACTGCAGCATGTGGAGTTGTTCTTTATTGTCCCAAATACTTAAATAATATTTGCTTTTTTGTCCATCCGCTTAAGCGTGAATCGAAGTTGTCATTTACAAAAGAAAAACTGTAGTAAATTATTTTAGTTTTTCTTTCTTCAATGAAGGGGGCAAAGGAAATGTAAAAGATATATTTTTGTTCCCTTTGAATGCCCTTTTTACTCTAGGTTTGTTCTGATTTGTACATATTACCCTGTGCTGACTCTCATTGCTTAATATTCCAGGTATTTTCTCTGACCTTCTATGAAGCTAATAGGCTGACACTGGACCTGCCTGTTGGGCCTATGATTTGTATGTTTGACAGGGTTTCCGTTTTGGAGGCATTAGGAGGGTGCTTATGGATTTACAGATTTTGTCATTGCTAATCCAGGATGTCATGCTTTTGGGCCATGCTTTTTATCCTTTTACAAATACTCTCGTGTCTGACTTTGTTTGTGCATGTGCCGCTGATCCTCTGATAGCAACATTAAGTAAGGATACTGCAATATGGATTGTCAATTTCCTCAAAGGTCTATAAGCACCTAGACAATAAGAAGTGGGAGAAAAATCTAAAAGCTGATGCTTAGGTATCCTCTTAAAAAGAAACAAATTAATTATACTTCAGCAAAGAGCATACAAGTTAAAGCTCTCATTTCCTTGGTTATCAAATGAATATATACTGAATGCGTCTAATTTTATAAGATTGATGATGTTGACAATCATACGCTAAATGAGGTGATTGAGTTCAACTGGTTCATTTTAAATACATCCGCAGAATATCTTGCCATACCTCCACTAGTTCTCATCATGCTATTTGGTGGAAAAATGATCTTAAAAAGAGAATATTGGTTGGACATTCATTGGGAAATCTGATTGTGCTAATTCACTTCAAAGCTTCTTTGGGTTTTTGTGCTTGATCTTTTTCATTGGTAAATCGATTCTTGATTGACTCAAATTGTTTTGTACTCTGGAAAAATTTGCAACTTGTTATTATATCTCATTCAGAAGTTGTGTTTGGTTTTCCTGTTCCCCTTTTATTTCACTATAGGGGTTGGAGCCTTTGAAGGCTAGTGAAAGGTCTGAAGATCTGGTTTTGAGGAGTGTATCAACAATGCCGCCTCCAAAGAAGTTGATCAAGCTGCTGTCCAATGGAATGCCACCATCCCCACCGAGGGCCATGCCTCCTCCACCACCTCCACCTAAATTTTGTGCTTCACCTGAAGTTGAAGAGCCCAGAAAGAGCAAGATTTCAAACAAGACAAAACCTGATGTTGTTCCTGGTGAGATTTATCTGCGTTTATATCTTCAGATTGAACTTCTTGTTTGTTTGAAGACCTTTGGTGTTTCCTTGATGTGACTTTGGACTTTGGAGTTTGAGGATATATGGTCTGTTTTTGTGTTGTTTCATTCAATAATGCATTCTTTTGTTGGTCGGATTTAAAGTACTCTTATGTAGAAAATCTATTTTTATCAGATACTTTGATCAAGCTGATGGAATATGGAGAGGATGACGATGACCTAGATGATTCTAGCGAGGAATCACTCGGCTGCAGCACCCTTACAAGTGGAGCTCAAAAGCCGTTTTGGGATTTATGAGCCCCAATGGTGGCAACAAGTTGTAAATAAATAACTGTTTCTATTGATATCTATATACCATTGCACGTGAAGGCATGCTGAGAGCTGATTATGGGTTCACTCTCCCAGAGAGTAATGTGGAAATCAGAAAGTATGATTTTCTTTTGAAGTAGCGGCTTACTAATTATCATCTGAACGTTGAGGCCATGACTGCGCTTTCTGTTGCCATGACTGCTTTGGAGGAAGTGCCGTGGATGGTTTTGATCGTTATCGGAGTATACATGTACATTAGTAGTCTCGTTTTTAATTTTCTGTCATTTTAAGGGCTTGAAGCCTTGAACCCTGGTTTCTTACGTCATCCCTTTTCATGACCGACACACTCGCGTGGTATTGTAGTTCAAATTTCGTATGATTCTTAAGTCAATTCGATAGTGCAACTTGATATCTTTCTACTCAGATGCAACTGATAGGTGGCCCGCTTCAGGTCCTGAGAAATGGTTTTTTTTTTTTCAAGCCATCAGAGAACTGGCTTTAGCTATCATGGATTGAGCCCCACATGCTATTGATCTCTTAAGCTGTGGGCACTGAGACAAGCTATTTTTGATAATCCTTTTTCTTCTTAAAATGCTGCTTGATGCAAATTATATTTGTGAGAGGCTTGTCTCTTTACACGTGCATATGGTATGGCAGAGACTGGAACAACAAAGTTAATGCATGAGATTGTATCGGTACCATGAGCATCCTTGGCCGGAAGATGAGCGCATATAAACGCTTCTGTGCGAGGAAGTTGGAAATTCCAAGGTCTGTAATGCACAAGCGAATTGCTTGATTCGCAATGGAAAAACATGAATCGTTTTGCCAGATCATAACCTCTCTCATATTATGTAATGATATGCTATGGGCTTTGTGAATGAATGACCTTGATATTGGATTCGCAGCTGACGATATGAATCCATGTTCAAATTGTAGCCATTGCTAATGTCAGATGACAATATGATAGGATTTCAAACAAGGCTTCATAAATCATAAAGAAAGCGATGAACTTTTTTTGAAAAGAGGGTTAAACCTGTCCAGTGCTATCGAAACAACGATCACTTCATTCTGGGAGTGGGAGGTATCCTTGTCACTAGGGTAATGTGCCACGTGCATGCCACAACATCTTCAAATCTCAATGGAAACACGCGAGAAGTTTACAAAAGCAGGTTTAATTTCTGAGAAGTTGGCTAATGGCTATAGCGCCTAGAGCTGGATTTGGAACGCTTCGCATGGTTGGCTAATGGCTAATGCTCTGTCCTTGGTGCATGCAAACTGCAGTAATAAGCTTAAATTCTTTAAGTCGAACGAAGACAACCCGAGTCCTTAAAACCTGTACTTAATAGTAAAATATATTGGCTGCAAAAATTAACACGATTAACAATAAATAACGACTTATTGACTAATTCACTGAGAACACCTTCAATTTAACGAGTTTATACTTGCAACAGAATGTTTGGATCGAGTACGCAGCTTCATCCGCTTTATCATATCAAAGCAAGAACTGAAAGCCCATTAATGTCCATGTTCTAGTTATAAAAGGCGATATTTGGCTTGAATGGAAGAAAATAAGCTCGATATTTGACTTCTGACTATGGATTTAAAAGGATCATTATTGAATCCGATGATGAGTTTTTGGTCGACAGGCTAGATGCGGAGTGTAGCAATGTTCACTCTGGCCTTTTGTTCACAGAAATCAGAGATCTCATGTCTAGAGACTGGAGTGTGGTCATCCAGCATGTGTCTAGGGACACTAATCAGTTAGCGGATGCTCTTGCTAAGGAGGCTATTTCTACCTCCTCGCTTTTTCTCTCGTGCCCGCATCATCTACAGGGCTTGTACTCTAATGATTTGTTGGGATTAGATCCCCGTTCTGTGTGTTCTCGTGTTCCCCGTTGAGCTTTCACGCTCTCTTTTGTATCAAAAAAAAAAAAAGCTCAATTACCATAATATAAAATAAAAGAAATCATTCAAACAGTTGTTGCAATTCACCGTTAGCCAAAGAAACATCTTTATTTTACATTAAATTGCTGACTTGAGAAAGTTGTCGACTTTCAAGCCAGACAACATAGTTCATGCAAGCTACGTCCGGAAAAAAGCAAGCATAACCAAAAAAAGTTGATTTGCGGTGTCAAATAATCTCCAATGGCACACAAGTTTTTTGCACATTGCAAGATATTTCTTGACCACAAAATTACTCACTACCGGCTCTCTCTCAAGTTGTCTTCTTCGTTGTTCTCTCTGAGATTATCTTCATCGTCTAAGCCAGTTCCTTCATTTTGGTTGCCACCGAATTGGCCACCATCATCTCCCATAGTTGAATTGCCACTTGGTTCAAAGCCAAGATCTCCACCTGAGTTTTGATTGAATTGGTAATTACTGCCACCAGCAACATCAGGAGCACCATAATTTCCACTGCCCCCAAAACCATCACTACCACTTCCATAACTTGGACTCCCATAGTTATTATCACCTCCGTAGTTACTTCTACCATAGCCGCCACCACCATAGCCACCCCCACCATAGCCGCCCCCACCATAGCCTGGACGTGACCTATCTGTAGCATAGTTTACCCGTATCCTCCGACCATGAAGATCCTACATTGCAATTTAGTTGCAGATGAAACAAGAATTGTAAGCAAGTTAAAACAGAATTGGGGAGTACATGCTATTTTCTGAGCATCAATTTTGATTCTGAGCAACTTGTATATAAAGGAAAATACAGTACATTCTATGTATCAGAACTTGCGTGTTCCAGCACAAATATAGGGTGTTTTACAATTTCACCTATGACAACGTATAAAAGACAATCAGAGAATTGTTACTAGATGCTTCTTCAAATCATTCTCATTGATGAATAAGCCTCCAAAATCATGCTAGCCATGTGAATAACCTTTAGGCGTGTTAATTTTATGAGTTTAACCATACCAACAAAAGAAGACAGGAAAAGAAAATGGATAATACCTGACCATCCATTGCCTGAATAGCAGCAGATGCCTCCTCACTTGATACAAAAGTTACAAACCCAAATCCTCTGGACCTCCCAGTCTCACGATCCATAATTATCCTTGCTGGAAAATTTTCAAAACAACAACCAAATCAAGTGATATAAATATAATAACTAATGACCACAACATGAAACATGCATGCTAGAAGAACAAATAGACACCATTCTTATTCTGTTAACATTTTCAGTGCACTTCATACAATCAAATTGAACTTTGGTGATTAACAAACGGAGTTGTAAACTAATCCTATAGCAGAGGAACGCAAATGGCAGTATAAGTACACTCAAAACAGATACATTAAAAAGCATACATTGGCACACGCATAAAATGATAAATATGTAGCCTCTACTCTTGATAAAAATCTCAATTAGTTACTTATAAAAAAAAAGTAACTACCCGTCACACATTTAAGTACAGTCTATACAGAGCAAAAGGGCAAAATCAGGAGACTCTGTGAATCAAAAAGAAAAAGTGGGTACCATCAACTATCTCTCCATAGCGAGCAAAGGCTTCTCTCAGACCCATATCATCTGTATTATATGAAACACCTGCAAAGGAGTTGAAAACTTGTTAACATGCTCCATTTGGGTAAGGGTTAGCAAAATAAAACAATATACCTCCAATAAAAAGCTTTGCAGATGACATGGACCTGATTGCCTGGTAAATTGATGGAGTACATGCAGAAAATTCTGGGCTGATGCATTTGACAGCAGAATGCTGGAGAAGCTTTCCAATCTTGTTGATGAACGCCATTGCTCAGCCCTAAGAAAATTCGAGAGTGCAAGAAGTTAAAACAGGGAACTTTTTAGATGGTAAAACAATCATTGTAACTAGAGTAGAGAAAACACCTGTCAAAATTTTGACAAATAGAAGCTAATAAAATACTAATGAGATCTGAATCCATATCATGATGGGTCAGATCGGGCCATTAAAATCTCATGGTACGTCAGCTATATTATTGCTTATGAAATAGAATGCGATATAATATAGGCATCAAGAACGTGAAAAGTTAAACACGCCTGGGTAAGAAATAAGTACCGATATTCTATCAAAAAAGGAAATAAGTACTGCTAACTGCCTCTGTCAGTTCCTCATCCCTTCCTTCCGTCTCCCGGAGGGGGAGGGATGGAGGGATATGGATGTGATTATCTCCTATTAATTATATGGAAGCTTTAAATACCATAATAACAAGTACTTGATTTACATTGTTAGTTCTAACAGCATGCCATGATTCTAGTTCTAGCCTCGTCACATGAATAAGTTACCGGCAAACTCACTCCATTCTGAATAGACGCATATATGAGAATTAGACACATAAGACATCAAAGCAAATGAGCTTGCGGCCCAATAATACGTAAATAGTCTCAAAATCAGAAGTTCCATTTTCTCCCTTTCTCGGTAATCCAGCACTCTATCTAAATCGTATACCCATGAGAACCACGCAAAAAAAGAGCCTCGATTAGCGAGGAAATGCCGAATCAAATACTACAAGAACCTCTCACAACCATAGAAATTACCGTTAGACGTAGAGAGGCCGCTTGTAGCCTTATAGGTGCGGGTGCAGTTCTTTGTCGCTCTCTGCTTCGCGTTTGTTCTGCGTTTTTCACTTCGAAGATCCTGAAGTACGAAAAGCCCTTGCCTCCTAATCACCTCCTTAACAAGGGCTTTAGCACATGCAACCTGGACCATTAGATTCTTTCCAGATCATATCCGCCGTACAAATAACTTCCAATTGACATTAAAAACATTGGATTAATGTACAATTCTGTGTTAAGTGACTCAGAAACAATGTTACTCTGTAAGGTTTGTTAGAAATAATTTACTCTAGAAGTTGTAAAATGAAGCAATATTACCAATTCTATTAGAAAACTATTGTTGATTGTTAATATTCTTTATAATGTAATGGGTAACATTCTTCAATTTTGAAATTTGTTTGGCAACATTACTTATCAACGAAAATTCCCGAGATAACATTACTTACTAACGTAAACTTTTGGAATAAATTTGCACCTTAACTCAAAAATATTTGTTTTTTATAAAGAATGAGTTGATTTTTCAAAAATACATTTTTAAATATCACTCACAATGAAATCACCACATCATGAATACTCTCTAACTATACCTACTCAATAACTATGATTTGAACAAAAATTAACTACATTTGTTATCTAATATAATAGCTAGTTAATTTTTGTTGGAAAATTAATGAAACTAAATATATTTTTTAAAAGTACATATATTTATCATTTTTTAAATTAATTTGTTTTACTTATAAAATGATAGACAATTTAATTATATATAAATAAAAGGGAAAATGACGGAAAAAGTACCTCGAAAATGGTGAATCCTATAAAGGTGATTCTAAATTTTAAATCCCTGACAGATGATGGTACCCACCGCGTCTTTACCCAAGTTTTAAGGAAATGTCCTCACTGCCCCTGAAACAGCAGCCTTCAGTTCCTCGCGCGCCTTTGCCCAAGTTTAAAGGAAATGAGGAGACGGATTCGATTATGTTGATATCCGGATTCGATTCTGTATTTCCAAACCG
>JANTPZ010091051.1:0-21382 GCA_025593235.1 Vachellia pachyceras | reverse complement strand
TCCTCATGAATCCAGGACTACAGAACTTGTTAAAAACATTCGTCAAGGAATTAACAAGGATAATGGCAGATACAATTGTAAATCAATCCCTGAGAGAGTTCAATTCAAGAGACTGAATAAAAGAGACTTCCTCTCAAAAGGTAGAAGTGTTTCTCTCTCAGTTCACTATGTAAGGACAATTTCACTCATGGTCTGCTTATTCAAATCTCTACCATAGGTTTGTAATTATTCTACCTCTTTACCACAAGATCAATATAGTGTGAATCAAGAGGACTTTGGGGTTTAAGATGGATGATGGGGGTTGCAAATAATGAGGTAAAATGATGAAAAGAATACACAACACCAAAGGAATCTAATTATGTCAATGCCTTTGCAAGACTTTAGAGAAATACATATTCAAACTTTATACTACTTTTCTCTTTATTTTTTTCTCTTCTTCTTTTTTTCTCTTTATTTCTTTATTTTTTTGTTTTTTTATTTTTTTAGAAGAGAATGGTATAGACAACACTTTGATCAGAATATGCTTGCATATATAAAAAGAATGTAGTTTCCAAATGCTGGTTTTCAAGATTGATGAGCTCAAAAGGGTAACAATGGATGAATTATGTTGGGCTTGTGTTTGGGCAAAATGTAAGAGTTTTAAAATGTAGGCCTCTATCATTTTCACAGAATATTGGATCATAAAGCTTTAATTAAGAATCAAGACAAGTTCTAGAGAGATTCAAAATCAAGACAGACCCACACTAATCAAATGAAGTTAGGTCCAATTATCCTCACGACAAGGCTAATGTCTCAATTAAGCAGTCTCAGGAACTGAAAACACAAAGAATCAATTTAAAACTTCATCTACACTTATCATTTGCTAATAACTCGAAAAACGCAATTAACCAAAAACTTTTATCCCTTAAAATCATGCATCAACTTCCCAATGCATTATCTGTGAAAATCATGGTATCATTTGTTTGCTCAGGAGTATTAAAGGCATAAAGGTAAGAGGAACCTTTTATTTTAAAATTCAAAACCTAAATAATTTTTTTAGGTGCACTGATGTTTCACCGCGGTGAAACTCAACCGAGAGGTGAATTGCTTTATTTTGACGACTTACGCCGCGGCGAACAACAATTTGGTTGCGGCGAAAAAGGTCCGAGAGCAAAAATACAGTTCAAAACCTCTAGTAAATCAAAAATTTTCAAAATTTGTTTAAGAAACTTGAAAATTTCCAAAGTTTTAAGCAAAGTGGCCCAACAGTTAACCTTCAAAAATTTCGATTGCATTTTAAAATCAAACTAATGCTTGGAAAACTCCAAATCCTAAACTCCCCCCATACTTAAATCAAGCATTGTCCTCAATGATTGAAGGGAAAGATTTAATAACCGAGAAAACACAGAATTCGCAAGCAATACCGGAAAATCTCATACAAGCATGCAACGGAATTTGGGAAAACAACAAAGGAACATAAAACTCAGGCATTGCGAACAAATTTCCTCCAGTCTCAATTTCATGAAGTAAGTCTAAACATGAAACAAGGGGATTTTATTGAAATGAAAAAACCTAAAAGAAAATGTAACTATCCTAGTTCCAACTGGAGAGTCCCCCCCCACACACTTGTTTTCATCATTAACAATTTAAGTCCGATTAACCATTGACAATAAGAAGAAAACAAGAGAGGAAAGAGACAACCTTCTACTTAAATCTCCTTAGACTCTTGTAGGAGAAATTCTCATCCCAAATGAGAAACATGAATTTCTTTACTTCAACTCCCCTTACGTTAGACTTTCTCAGAAGATGCTCATGATTAATGAGTAGAGGCATTGATGCATAGGGTTTGTAACCAAAATCTTGCTTGGTTTGATTCTGCAAGATAAACATTGGACCAACAGCAGTATCTAATCCAAGAATGCAAATATGAAGAGATATAGGACGGATTCAGAATATCTTGGGAATAAAACTCTCCAAGTAAGACTCACAACCAAGCAAGTCAATGGGATTCCCTTCAGTAGGAATCAAGCAATCAACCAAATTATTAAAATCCTTTTGTGCTTGCAAAGTGGATGTTAAAAATTTACAACTTTTGGAATTTAGTACATCATCCCTGCTATCACTAGAGGATTCGTCTTCATAAAAGGATTCATTCTCATTCACAATTTTGTCAATTAAAATTTTAGAATCCTTACTTAGGGGATCATCCTCCACAAGTTCATGCTTATCAATTTTAGCATCTTTAGTACTATTATATGTGTGATGTTCATTACTAAAGTTCTTTTTATGCCATGGCACAAGTTTATCATTCTTTTTATCAATACAAAGCATGCATATGACATCATTATCACAAGAGCAAGGTAAAGTCTTATTCGGTTATATATCCCCATCATGTATAGTACTAGGAGGAGAAGCATGATCATCGCACAATGAGGCACTAACATTACAAGCAACATCCCTAATTAAAGCATCGCAACTTGCATTGAAATGATCATTAGTATTTTCAAACATATGAGCATGCTCAACAATAATGTCCTCATCCACCTCATCCTCACTATCATCAATTGAAGATTCAACAGAAATAGTAGTGATTAGATGTGAATTATTCTCCTCAAAGATAGGAACAATATTACCTGGAGGTATAGAAGCTTGAGGACTCTCCATATGTGGATTGTCATTTGACGCTTGAGTCTGAGCTCCATGTTCATTCTCTTGTAGTTCTTAAGCTAAGGATTTCCTCTTCACCTCCAGTCTTTATCCATAGCATATGATCATAGTATGCGGTGAAGAATTCATCGATATCTTCCATCTCTTCGAAACTTTCGGTTGTCCCTTGCATGAGTAACACAAGGTATTTCTCCTTGAGTATATCCTATTTTCTGGTCAAGACAATAGTCAGGTCATCCGAGTTTTGGGAAGAAGGTAGAATATCTAGTCCACCAGGATTATGTGTGATAGGTTCGGGTGAAGGATAAGGTTCACATGATGGTTGAGGTTGGTGTAAGGTAGGTTGGAAATTGTAGTTATAAGGTGTGAATGAAGAGTGTAAAGTATAGATAATGAAGTTCCTCTTGGAAATGAATCAAACCATCATAGTTCGCAAAAGATTAGGGAAAGTATCAGTTTTCGCACTAAGTTTCATAATTAAAACCCCAACAACTCGCTGAGTCAGGAATTTCATGTAATGAACTCCATTCCATGAAACCATTTAAAAACACTTAGTGTGTGTACAGAAGTCACAAAATGAAAAATCCAACTCAACACAATATTGTCTCTAAAATCAAACACAACTAGGAAGATAGAAGAGAATAATAATGATTTCATTGAATAGGTAGAAATGAGACTTCATCCTACCACGTCAAACACAAAATAAGTTCGATACACAAATAATCCAAGTTTGGCTCGACCGAGACCAAGTATTTACATACAAACTACAAGTCCTAACTCAGAAACTATGTAATCCATATCATAAATGCAGATTGAAAACTAATACTCCCCTTTCGACACTTCAAACTCAGGCTATCTTCATCTCCAAGAGGAAGGGAGATGCTCAGCTACTCATATGGTGTGGAATCGGGCTTCGAATGGAAGATTGAAGCATCATGATGGATTGGGCATGAAATGGAATGGTAGTAGGGTTTTGATGAGTAGAGAGAATGAGAAAATGGGAATGGAATGGTTCTCTGCCTTCTCCTGCCTTCCTCCTTTCGAAACCTACCCTAATTAGGTTATATTAACCGTCCAGGGTCGGATCCAAATAAGCGGGTCAGGTTATTTTCCATTTGGAGCATGATTTGGTGCTGATGCGTGATATTCGCCGTGGTGAACCTCTCCTAAGAATTCTTTGCTCGCTTGATTGAACTTTGGCCGTGGCGAACTATGGATTGCGCCACGGCGAACTTTCTCAGAGTTGTCTTCACATGATATAGTTCAAAGTTCCTGAAATGAAATAGCAAATATTTGAAGTATCATTTGCTCATGATGGAATTTAAGCACAATTATATCATAATTCATGGTAGATGCACCCAAAATCACACTAATCCAAATCAACAACTCTAAATCTCCAATTAAGCACAAGAAAGGGTAATGGAAGGCTAAAATTGAATTAAAAACTCTGAAAATTCAAGTATAAAAGTGATATAAATAAAGCTCAATCACATATCATGTGAATAATAATAACGATTCACAACAATTCACATAAACTAAACATGTCACATGTCACAATGCATTTAGTCATAACCATACACCAAGTCATGTTCTAAACACATTAACAAAACATAGAGGGTAAACAAATAAATCTAAAGTACAGTACGTCTTTAGATATTTGCAATACAATAATCAACTATTTTTTTCCTCAATCTTTTAAAAGTATTAGTTTTTGTTCAGCATAAATCTTGTTGTTCTCTTTACTACATCAACCCACATGGTTGTTAATGTGAATGTCCCTGCAACTCTAACTATTGCATGCTACTTCATCATGACATTCACATAGAATTCTGCAGTTTCATTATTAGTTATGCTATTGACATAGCTCGTAATGATGCCATATATGATTTTTATATTCTTAACTGGTCGTTCTCATTACATCATATTCAGCTATTATCGCAGCCATGGCGAGGGAAAAAGGTTAATCAACCTCCTCATCACTACTTTGAGGTTTTGAATTGAATGAGAACGAGAACTTAGGACCTGGGTTGGAGTAGACCTCTTGAGGTTCCTCTTGAACTCCCTCAAGGTTCTGATCAGGATCCTCTTCTGGATCCTCCTTGGGATCTTTCTCAAGGTATTCTTCAAACGGTTCCTCCTAAAAAATCCTCTTCAAATTCTTGCTCAGGATCCTCGTTAGGAAGATGTTCATCCACATATTCAACGTACACTGATCCGTAAGACAATGTTTCAGTGTTATCTAAGATTTCTTGATCCATAGATTTTCCAAAAAATGAATTTGGAATTATTACTTTGAAAAAATTTCAATAAATCATTAACTAAGCACTGATTTTCATCCAAAATAGATCCTAAATTGCCTCTAAAATAGGCAAATATCATACCAAAATGAACATCTTAAATTTTAGGATTTTTAGTAACAGACCGTGTCTCATTTGGATTTCCACGCACCTACATGCAACCCGAGAAACAAAATTCTAGAAAAATTCACAAAATGGAACAAAGCCCACTCTCGGGAGAGGCGTGTGTATTACACGCTCCATCGTGATGAGTTCCGTTTATGACATGCGCTGTAGACTGTCCGGTGGTGTGGTCAATGTGTCACATGGTGTGCCACGTGGCATCACGCGCCACTTATCCTCTTCCCCCATTTTTATTTTGATATTTTATGAATATGTTTTTTTGTTTTCCTCTTCAATAAGTTCCCCTAGCTTAGCTAGTCAAGTGCGTGGCCGTGTCTTCCAATGGACGCTGGTTCGAGTCCACCCAATGCACTCAGGCCTTTTTTTTATTCGTATTGGGCCACTTCGGCCCAACACATTTTTTATTTTTTAAATTTTTTGGATTGGGCCTCTCGTGGCCCAATCTCTAATTTCTTTTTTTTTTGGATTGGGCCACTCTGGCCCAACGTGATTTTTTTTTAATTTGATAAGTGAAACGCTACGTTTCACTGGTGTAAAAAACGACGCCATTTCGAGTGATTGAGGGAGCGGTTCATGTTAACCTACCCAACGCATCCAAACCTTGACCCGGTTCACGCCGCTGCTACTGTTCATCGTCCCTGACCTCCAGCGGGGTTAGGGCGAAACGGGTAGGGTCCTTTGGACCCGACTCGTTTTCCCCTCATATCTTCGCCGTCCGACATTCACTTTTCGCATTCTTGGTGTCTATTTCTTTGTCTCAATGAGCTCCACGCAATGGGATTATATTTGAAGCCTGGGTCTTTCTCTTTTTTTGGAAAAACGTGATGGAACACCGGAGTCGTTTTTCCTCCGTAACTTCATCGTCCGGTGTCCGTTCTTCGCGTTCTTAGTATTCATTTCTTCTTCTCGACGAGCTCTACTCTATGGACATGTTTTCTAAGCCTAAAATGTTTTTTTATGAGGACCCAGATTTGAGTTTCATTTATGTATTCCATTTTCTTTCAGTTTCTCGTTTCATTTCTGTTTTCATTGTTTTAGTATACGATTTTTGATCACATATACATATAAAACACATGCATGCTTGAAATATAAATGAAAAATCAAACGGTTATGATTTCATGGAATCACATGCTATGCGGGAACCAAAAACAAAATTATTATACATACACAGTGCATCTCCATGAACATACAAAACTCATATTTGAACAGTAAAATAGATGCCACATGAACTTAATTTGCTCTGATACCACATAAGAATTTCGGGCGTACCTGTAGAATTCGACTCCGATTATAGATACCCACGCGGAATTTGAATCACAAGGGTGGATCCAAATTTGAGACACATCAAATGCACCAAAGGAGAGGAGAATGAAAGTTTTCCACCGAGGGGAGAGTGAATGTTTTACGCGTCTGTCCGTTTCTGTTAGTGGGAATTATCCTTTATTAAATAAAAGGATAATAACTACTGCCTATAAGAAAACTGTTCCCACGTAAATCTAATTTGATTTTCAAATTCAAACTTTTAAAGAAAATTACAACTTTGTTCCCACAAGTTTGCTCATTAACGCTTTTGCCCCAAAATATGTTCTGGGCCTAATCCATCAAGGGTGGCCCATATTCCAACAAATATATAAAGAAAAAATATAACAGCCTAATAAATCCTAAAGAATATTAAATGCAAATTATAATAATAACAAATCATATCAAAAATATGTCAACAACTATGAACTAATTTAAAGATTTATGTATGTTTGAGCCCTTTAAGTATGTTTAATTTTGATTTTGTCTACTCAGTTTTATAATTTCTTATGTACATAATACCTTATCAGCATTGAATATAAATTTAGGGAATTTAGATTAACCTTTAGAAATGAATCTTAAATGAACTATTAGACTAGGTAATATGAGATTAGAATTTATTTTGATTTGCAATTAGGATAGGAATATACCTATTAGACTCATATCATCACACTAAAGTGAAATTGCATTTTTGGTGCCTCTTGAATAACTTGTTAGGAATAACAGTGTTAATTTGAAAGAGAGGTGTAAGTGATTCAGAATACACTTGTATCTATTTATAGTCTATATTAACAAATTAATTTTGAACCTATGTATTTGGATAATTACATGATTTAATATTTTAATGGTCATTCTTATTTTGATTTGTTGTACTTAAATGGAAATGAGAGTTTTAGTACTCATTAACTATTAAAGTGCATCTATGTACTATCACCATGATTTACTGTATACTATTTTTTGCAGTGCTTTATTAAAAATTGGTAGCACCGCACTAAAGATTATGTAACAAGTGGAAATCAAACAAATAACTAGATCTTTTATATATAATATCAAGAAATCAAAGTTAAGAATACTGTAATCATTATTGACTCGTGGAAATGATTTATAAAATTTAACAACTACTCTAAAAGTAGACTCTTCAGAAACCATTACCAAGGGTTAAGACTTTAGAGTGATGCGCTGAGTACGGTTTTAGTTAAACAGCCCTTCATTCAAGAATGCGTCATTGCCCCAAGATTGGTCTTAAAAAACTACTGTTTTCATGGCTTCCATATGGTGATCTGATGTGGCTTCTTTTTAAGGGATTTGTTAGATATATATATATATATATGATTGGACTGAAATATCACCTTCCGGTTTATTTAAAATTTGATTGCACCAAATAATGTAATATAGGGAATAACCAATGATGAGCACTTTTATTATAAAACCTGGCCTAAATTGACTAAAAAACATGTTGATTTGTGTAAAAGGGGTTTTGATTTTTAAAAACAATGGTGCAATAAACAAGGAAAATGCGAAAAGAAAATGTTTTTTGTCTTTTGATTTAACAATGTAATGGTTAAATTAAAATTGAGATAGACCCTTAATACTGAAAATTTGGCTATCATTGCTCTTAAATAATGTGAGAATTTGCAACTCTCTAAGTCCTTGATACTGGAAACTTGGCTACCATTGCTCTTAAAATAATGTGAGAATTTGCAACTCAGTTTTAGATAAAAAAAAAACCCCAAGTAATCATTTAGGTCTAATGTTCTAATCAGTGAAAACTTGCTATAATCAAAATTAATTAACACCTTTTAAAAACACTGTTCAAAACCAGTTAGAGTGCAATTGAATGGATGATGCAAATGTTTCAATGAATGCAATCACAACTACATAAACTAATTAACTCTCAATTTTCAATGTCAATCAATAAATATCAAACATACAACATCCAATAAAATCACATAGTCTAATCATGAAATTTACCAATCGGTAATTAAGGTCTACATAGTAATAGAAATTCCTGAATCTAGAAATATCTAATACATGTTCAAACATCAAATTAGACTAAGAAATCTACGCTAGTGTGTCCACGAGCTCAAGCCTTGTCCTCCATCACCAAAAGACTAAGGGATTTAGTTTCTCATAGCTCCAAACTTGCTGCAATCACTCCAAATCATTCTACTATGAGGGAAGTCAAAATGGGGGATGAAAGTATGGAGAGGAAGGTCATGGAAGTGATTTTATCGATTCGGAATTATAAAAATGGGTGGAAAATGCAATGGAGGGTTGAAAGACAACGTTGAAGGCTCTCCCCTGCAAATCTGCAAAATGGGGCATCCATGTTCACGGCTGCACTCTCGTATATGTAGCAGGTGAATACCTTAATTTAAAATGCACAGTTCACTAATATGTGCTTAGGTCGCGACGTAGGAAATTGAGGTCCTGACATAAGACCATTGAAGTGGGAACTTGGTACAAAATGCACAACTCCTGGAATACATGTAAGTTGCAACCTAAGAAAGCGAGGCCGCAACCTTGTAATGGCAAAGGGCTCCTGTGATTATTTTAGGGTCTTGATAGACTTATAACCCCGTAAATGCTTAATTTTTTTGTTTTTAAGTCTCTTCCAAATGCCTACGAACAATGGCAAATAGCTTTGTAAAACTTAAACACATTAAAAATCAAGGCTTTCACACTTTGGATGAGATAAATAACCCATTTTTACTCTTAAATCAATGAAGTGCAATGCATTAATCAATATAAAAAGGTATAAATGAATGCAAAATGAAGGTGAAGGTGTTACAAAACATCACAAAATACTCAAGAAAACCATGTAAATATTATGTTCTATCAATTTCCACAAGGATTGGAGAGTTTTTAGTTTCTTGTTCAAAAGCTTGTTCATTGTCTGCATTGAATTACCTCAACCGAATAAAAAAAAAAGGTCATATTAATCATACGATAAAGAAAATAGAACAAATTAGGGAATTGGCAATGCAGTTTGGAAATTAAACGGTGACGAATTCAAGACTGCCAGCAGAGATCTTCAAATTTCCTTCACCGGAAAATTCTCAACTACATCACGAGGTAGCCTCATCACTGTGCTGCACAGCTAAAAGTATTCAACAATGATAATGATATTAATGTCAAATTAAGAGCTCATTTGGCATCATATTGAAAAATAACTTGTACAGAGCTTGAGGTAAAATCTAAATTTTAGAAAATATATTTTAGAAGAATGACTTTTACAGATTCTGAAGCAAAACCTAAACTTTGAAAATGTGATAGAATTTGGGAAGCTACGGTGAAAATAACTTTAAAAAATTACGAAGTAAAAATAAGTAGAAAAGAAAAAAGAAATGAGAATTTTATTATGAGAGAATATGGTTTAACAAGAAAAATAGCTTTTCAAAATTTAAGTTTTAAAGATCTGTTTGAAAATAGCTTTTACAGAGTTCAAAATAAAACATAATTTTTGAAGAATAGATTTTAGGAGAATAACTATGGATTCCAAGACAAAACCTAGATTTTGAAAGATGATTACGTTTAAAAAGTTATTAGCTTTTATAGAGTTCAAAACAAAAAGTAAGTATGAAAGATAAAAGATAAAGAAAGAAAAAAGAGGAAATAAAAAATTTATTGAGTATTATTTAACAAAAAAATAGATTTTTCAAAATTTAGGTTTCAAACATATATTTCGTTACAAAACCTAGGTTTTAAAATAAATATAAATACTTTGACAAAACCTATGTTTTTTGTCCAGCTCCCAAATAAGCTCTTATCTCCAAAATAATTTTTAAAAAATGTGAGTACTTAAATAAAACCTAGGTTTTACCATAAAATCTATATTTTCCATGGTGATGCCAAACGAGACCTAAGTCGTTATCTGCCTATAATATAATGTTAACTTACACCATATAGTGCTAGTTTGGGAACTTCGTTCCCCAACGGTGCACGCAAGCTGAGATGAAACCATGTTAAAATTCGTAAAAATTCTCTCGAAATCCATAAAAACCTCTTGAAATCTGCAAAACCATCTAGAAATCTGTAAACTCATTTCTCCCAACGAAGTTCCCAAACAGACACATACTCTAAATTGAAAGTCATATGCGCGGCACAACCAGTACTAAATTAAGAAATGAAACAGAAAATTGAAACTTCGCTAAGTTTTATACTGAATAATTCAAACCATTTGGAAATCCCAAATCAACTCGAGCTTAAAGATTACAACAACTCATTTCCATAAACCCAACCACTCCAATTCTCGTAAAATACAAATTCTTTAGGGGAAAATTGGGGAAAGCCCTCCATTGGAAATTTTATTGTTGGGGACCCGAAAATTTTTATATACATAAAGCAAAATTGCTCAGTGAATTTTGTGTACACAGAGCAAAATGGCTTAGATCCTTCTTACGAATAAAATTTTCAACAGGAACTTCCCCACTTTCCCCATTATTTAACTAGAGGAAGAACATTCCAACAGGACCGCTGCTTTCCTGCCTCAGAGATGTAGCTAAAGGATCAACAGATTTCACCCTACTGATAACTTTAGGTGGGCCGAAAGCATAAAAACTGTAGGCCAGAAAGTGTTTCATAACCAACTCTCGTTTGGGCAGGTACCACTTTTGAGAACCGGAGGCATCCTGTTCTCAGAGGACAAGAGCTAATTTAAGGTAACTTGTATCACTTACAGAAGTATTCTGCTCTAAAGTTCACAATTCTTCCATCCCCCGATCTATGTGGTATAAGTAATCACGTCATTTCCCTTTTTTCTTTTCCCAATAACAGTAAGAATTTGGTGGACGAGAGAAGTATTTCAATTACATCAAGGAAAACATGAATTACAAAGTAAATCAAAATAAATTGCTACTAAAGAATCTACTAATTTAAAACATCTATTATAGGCATCCACAAATTGTTTGAAGAAAAATATCAATATCTATCAGAATGGAAAATGAGCATACAATTAATAGATCAAGTCCATAATGTGTTTACCTAGGTGAACTGCATGAAGCATCATCATCAAATAGAACTTTATAGAACCGTTTTCTTTCTTCTGGATCAAGCAAACCTCCCAATTTATCTCCCTGCTCCTCTGAATCAGAAATTTCGGCTCTTCTATCCTTTCTTTTATCTACTCTAACAAAGGGAAGGCCATTCTTTCTCCTCTTCTCCAAATTCACTATGCGACGCCTCTGATTATATTCATGAAGTCCCTCCTGCATCAGTTCCCCAAATTTATCCTTCACAGCTACCAGAGGATCTTTATATATGAGTTCACAGCCATTATATCGCTCTCGAAGCAGAACTGTATAAATTTGATACTTATTTGAAACATAAAAAATCCCAGGATGCTTGAGCAATAAAATGTTCAACTTATCTGGTAAAACAAACTCTCTCCTAAAGTGACTCAGTTTCACAATTGACGCCTTTTTCCAGAGAGTCAATGACAACAATTCATGCAGCAGAGCTACTGTCCTCTTCTCCATCTCCTTTGATCCCTCCACCAAACCTTTTGGGTCCATGTAAGGCGAAATATAAGGGCTAGAATTAAATTCATTAAACCTTACCCAAGATTTCACCCAAGTTGAAGGTAATGAGCATCTAAAACTTGGGTGGATTCCCTGCTTTTGAGCAGACGCTTCAACTGTAGAAATAGCCAAATTAGGATTCCAAGATACCAACTCTACTTCCATTGCATTTCTTCTTCCACTATAGTTAACAATCCGAAACATTTCTGGATACTTTGGAATAATCCTGACTAAATAATCATCTGGAAAACCAAAATTCCTCTTCAGCTCATTAATTTTGACAACATTAAGTCTCTTATTTACACTCATCATCAACAACTTCCCTAACCTCCTAACAAATACTGGCTCCTGCATGTCTTTAAGGGATTCTTCTTCTTCCACCAAATGCATCATCCGCTTTGTCAGTCTGCAGTGATATTCATCACCATGAAGATGAAGCTCAAAACAGCATGGATATTTTTGTATCCAATTGAGAGCTTTGCCTTGGAGATCAAGGCTCTTAAATTTCTTCTGAAGAACTTTCACAGGTATCTCCTGATTAGGATATCGAAGGAT
This sequence comes from Vachellia pachyceras, assembly GCA_025593235.1. NCBI lineage: Eukaryota > Viridiplantae > Streptophyta > Magnoliopsida > Fabales > Fabaceae > Vachellia > Vachellia pachyceras. The sequence continues at coordinate 8,943 of JANTPZ010091051.1, read as the reverse complement.
AATGTTCTTGATTTGATTATTAACAATCCAGCGGCGATTGCGAGAAAGAGTGGATTCAAGATCTGGATCCTTCTTCATGGACCAAAGTGAGAAGTTCCGCACAAGGCATTGGAGGGATGGTGTAACGAAAAATCTACTGTTACTATTATTTATTGTATGCAGAAACATCCCGATCTCCAATTAATCAGTGTTCTCCTTCATATCAACACTCAATAGAAAGTTAATCCTGGCAAGTTCCAATCAAAACGACATTCTTTCTTTCATGATTCAATCCTTCTTGAATGGAGATTCTCGCACCAGGCCTAAGCTTCTTCGATTTTTGGCTCTCCTTTGTCTGTGTTTTTCCTTGACCAAGACAGAGACCCTGTCACTCCATTCATCAATTTTGGACTGGCCACCTTGACCAGAAGAAAGCAGTGATTTGGGGCCAGCAATCCAAAGTTGTGTCAGATTTATCCTTGCAAATCATCAAAGCAACAAAAGATCATTATAGAAACAAGATGATGAGATATTTATACATACAAATTCAAAACACATCACCAACTAAGTCAAGGGATCACTTTCTATTGTTGTAAACAAGTCAAAAAGGACAGATAATCCTTCTCAGGACACAAATGACGTTGGAAAACTACCAGACATGGAATTGAAGTAAGCAAATAACATAACAGTAAGTAATCAAGTTATACATAGAAATCGCTTAGCTTAGATTGAACTGTGGAACAACAAAGCAATAGCGTTATGCAATAGATGGATGGGTAGAGATCTCACGGTTCTTTGTCCACGAATAGTTCACGAGACAAATGAAGCTTCAAACGTCTTTCTCTGCTACTTAATATCCAAACTAAGATGATTCATCCTGTACTTGCAAAATACTTCAATGAGGACAAACAGAAGGAATTACAAAAAGTGCAAAAACATTGTCCTAGAAATATCCGACTAATAAGTTCATGACCTACATCCAAGGGAGAACAGGAAAGATGCATGCTTGTTCGACTACAATAATAGAATATATAAACTATGAAGTATTTGAAACGCAGTAATAGTTGGGTAAGGAAGGTTACTGGAACGTTTTTGCCGATAACTGCAACGCCGTTCGCTGCTCGAGCTAGACACATCCACCAACCGAGCATCAATTCCAATGAAGAAGAAGACAAAGGGAGGTTACTGGAGCATAGAACCAATGCACTGTTATACTTGGATTCGCAATTTTCCTGCTGTGGTTTCTTTGATGGCATTCTCTTCCTACTTCTTCGATTTCGCTTTGACAGGACAGTTCCCCCTTCGTCGCCGCAAGCATTCTTGGTACCCCGTTGCATTCATCAGAGCCATTTGCATCGTTCATCCATTGGAGAAGTTCTGACGACAACGACGCAGGAGAAGGGGGCTCAATCAATGACGGGCATGGAAGGCCCAGAGTCGAATCGGGTTGGAAAAGCTCTTTTTTGGGTCGGGTAGGGCTGCTGAAGAACTGGTTTGTAGCGAGCTTTGCAAGATGTCTAGTTTCCAGATTTCTATTGTATTTCTAGCATCTTCTTCGGTGGGTGAAGTTTTTCAATAATGCATCTGATTTGCGTCTTACAGGTGTCAACAAACAAAAACCCACCACAATTGGGCTCAACACACGTGCTGGTATGCCATTTTATCTTAATGAGATTTAGGCTCCACAGCCCATTCGTCCGTGGGTTAAGTGATAAGAAGTTCTAACTTCTCACCATATAGAGGTGGTTGAATCTCCATTGTGGTGTTTGGGGAGGAATCATAGTTTCTAAATGTCTTGGTAAACTTGTACCCAAAAAAAATGTCTTGGTAAACGTATAAAGGTAATTGATAGTTCGCCCTACTCAACACTGGTATAACATAGAGGGAAGGGGATTTCACCCTACCTTTAAATCAAAGATAAGCCCAACCTCTTTCAAGAAATTTATGCATAAAAAATAAGATTTTGGCTCCTCCAGCATGTATGAGTCCCAAAAGTCTCATGTTGGGATGCTCATGCCAATTCATGATTTTAGCTCCAAAATTTTCTGGGTTTAATATATGTCACACATTTGTAACATAAATATTATGATCTAAGTAGGGTGAATGGGCAACAATAATTCGGAAGTTTTTCGAGAATAGACATTGGGCATATTGAAGTTGTCGAGGCCATTTTAGATCATGAAGTTTTAAATGGGTGTTTTCACCCCACCATTAAAATATTAACTTTAACAGTCACATTATCAATGAATAAGTTAATCAACTTTTACAGTTAACATTAACATTTTTAACAATGGGGTGAAAAAGCGCTGTTTTAAAATTTCATGGTCCAAAATGGCTCCCTAATAACTTCCATGCATCCAGTGTCTATTCGCAAAAACTTCCGGACTATTTTTCCCCTTTACCCTATAAAATATAATCTCATTTGCAAATCTCATAGGTGCTCTGAGGACTGAGTGTAGGTTAGAAGGATCGAATCAAAATAAATCATGTTGATTTCTTTATTTCATTCTCGCGGTGACATCTCTATCAAACTTCATTATGTGCTTTTCAAAGTTAACTTTTTTAAAAAACTTACCAATTCACTATAACCACCTCTTTGTAAATCTCAAATAATAACTCCTTTAATGACCATTTATCAAGGTAGATTAATATTCAATAAATCAGTTAGAAAATCTACCGTGATTATGAAAAATTCTCAAATTCTTCCACAATGATAACATTATATCTCTGCTAAGTAATTTACGAATGCATAACATAAAATCATCAAGTATAAAAGGCATCAAGCCTTAACAGCATGAAATAACCAGTTGAAATCAGTGTTCGTAAAATGAGCCCTATAGATGGCAATATACTCCAATCAGCACATAAATAACAAAGGAGGCTTTACCTCTGTAAAGTCTTAGATATGTCGATATGCCGAGATATCTTAGACCTTGTAGTTATCCTCAATGTACCAGAGCTGAAACTATTCTTCAAAAATATTAAGAGTAACGGGATGAGATAAATGTCTCCGTAACCAAATTACAACTCATCGTACATATCGAGTGGGACAGAATAAAATAGAGATGCACATAATATTATAAAGAAGTCATTTAAATCTATATGTAACAAACCATCACTTCATTACAAAAATATTATCCATTTTGGTGCAGCCGTAGCCACCTAACGATCTTACTCACGTGGATGTAGCTGTAGCCACCCACCAGTGTCTCAGTAATCATATATGATCCGTTTCGGTGCAACCGTAGTCACTTAACGGTTTTGCTCCTATAGATGCAGTTGTAGCCACCTAATGTAAAATCATTTTTCTTTTAACGTCAAATAACAAAACAATCAATCTAAAAACCTTTGTCTAGTCAATATCAAAACCATCATTAAGTTAATCGGTCAAAATAATTCAACAATCAATACATTAATCAGTCAAAATAAGTCAGAGTATGAATGGTGAGCCCTAACGTGGCAATATATAATAATACAACATAACTAAAAAGATAGAAGTACTACTTTTACAAAAAGTAACTCAAGTTTCTGGAGACTTCCCTGACTGACCTGTGCAGGAACTACCATGGAAAAATGCTAAAGCAACATAGTGAGAACAACGTCTCAACAACCAGTAATTCCATCTCATTGGGCATACGAGTAAGTACCCATGAGTCAAGTGGGATAGTCACACTAAATATAACAGCATAACAAAATGTCACTTAATCAACGCATATGTATAAGTATACATATTTATCAATTTATGACATCATAATCTCATGCTTATATAATCACAAAGTTGCACAGAAATCAATGCACAAAATTTATTTCTCTGACCTCCCTTATTTCCTCTGACTAAACCCATGGGCTAGTACTATCTCATGTGACTGGTAGTTAACTCAATGAACTCACCGATCAAGTGATATGGACTGGCTAGGTCTACAACGTATAAAACCGAACCATTGGTTCCCCCTCTACTATATTAGTGGGGTGTCATTGCCCTATCGAATAAAATGGGCCAAAGGACTAACCGGTGTATATCTGGTAGCCACCACCTTATATCAACAAATGATAAAGAAACTTATCATATACCATTATCAATTTCACATGTTCTCAATGCAACATTTTTAATAGTATGAAACAATATCATAAATATATATAAATAACCTTTTATTTCATAATAAAAATAAAAGGCTAGGTCTACAGCGCACAAGACCGAACCATTGGTTCCCCCTCTACTATATTAGTGGGGTATCATTGCCCTATCGAATAAAATAGGCCAAAGGACTAACCGGTGTACATCTGGTAGCCCACCACCTTATTTTCTCTTTTTGTACAAGAAAACCACCCCTTTATTTCTTTTAAAATAATTTCCCATCAAATCAACATCCACCACTCCTTCTCATATATCAACAAATGATAAAGAAACTTATCATATACCATTATCAATTTCACATGTTCTCAATGCAACATTTTTAATAGTATGAAACAATATCATAAATATATATAAATAACCTTTTATTTCATAATAAAAATAAAAGGCTAGGTCTACAGCGCACAAGACCGAACCATTGGTTCCCCCTCTACTATATTAGTGGGGTATCATTGCCCTATCGAATAAAATAGGCCAAAGGACTAACCGGTGTACATCTGGTAGCCCACCACCTTATTTTCTCTTTTTGTACAAGAAAACCACCCCTTTATTTCTTTTAAAATAATTTCCCATCAAATCAACATCCACCACTCCTTCTCATATATCAACAAATGATAAAGAAACTTATCATATACCATTATCAATTTCACATGTTATCAATGCAACATTTTTAATAGTATGAAACAATATCATAAATATATATATAAATAACCTTTTATTTCATAATAAAAATAGGTCCCACAAGACAATTTTCCTTAACAATACAGTTTCATTATTCTAAATATTTAAAATTTCTTACAAACATATTACAAGCATGCACAAAGAGAGGAAACTGGTTACCTCTCACCAAGCATTAAAATATTACCACAATGGTAAATCCTCGCCCAACACCAAGTTCCTATAAATTGTCTACAAAAATTAAGTAGTACTACACATTAGTCTACAACTAATTTGGGTGGTAAAATTATTACTCAAAATACTTGAAATTATTATTTCAACTATTTAATATTATTATTATACTAAGATTATAATTTAAAGTTTAGGATTTTAAAGATATAATAGTTTTTAAATTATAAACCCTTAATTTATTAAACAATCTAATTTAATTAAAATTTGAAGAATACCTTTACTATTCTAAATAAATTATTTAAACAAATTTTGATAAATAAAGGTACCCACAAAAATTTATTTATACACTTTTTATTATAAATATATCTATACTCATAAATATATATACAGATACGTATATATATTTTTAAAAATCATATACTAACAAAAACAATAAATCCACTCCCATCAATCTACTGGTTAATCACCATCTATTTAGTTAAAATATTGTTTATATCGAAAACTATATCTTTCTAAACGTAATTAAATTTCTAAAAATACTCAATTTGTCAAATAAATAAATCTAACATCATAAATCATAGTTATAAAAATATATCTACAACTTTATGATCTTCTACAAATAAAACTTAAATTAGATGAAAATATAAATCCGAAAATATTCTATAGTCAACATAATATTACTACCATTAGATAGAGAAAAATATTTGGAACAACTTTTGTGAAGGAAGTTTAATGAAAATAAGTCATTTTACTTACCTAAATAACCCCAAAAGTAAAGCCTTAGACTAGAAACACTCCTCCTTCTCTCCTTTCTCTCTCTCCAGCGCCCTTCTCTGTCTCTCGTCTCCCCCACGCTGCTCCCTCTCCTCTCTGGACGTGTGTTATGTGTTGCATGGATGAAAGTGTGTGAGTGTGAAAGTGGTGGGGGTATTTTCAGACACTGGAACACCTCTATTATTATATATATATTTTTAGGTCAAAGATGTTGCACCATCATCTTTTGATTTTTATAATAAAAACAAAGGCTGCAGCACATTAACTTCTCCGACTGCCACACGTAAAGTGTGGCAGCCTCCTTTTTTTTTTTTTTTAAAAAAGGAAAAGCTGTTGAACCTAGACGCTACGCCTAAATATTATCACTGCCACACGCAAAGTGCGTTAGCTTGATGGGACATAACACCTAACTGTCCGTTTTGGTGCATCCATAGCCACCTCATGGTTTTTTGCTCAAGTGGATGCAACCGTAGCCACCCACTACATCTCATGTCTCAGATATGATCCGTTCGGTGCAGTCATAGCCATTTAGTGGCAATTCTCTTATGGATACAGCCGTAGACACCCATCAATTTCTTTTCACATATATATAAATATATTTTCCCAAAAATCACTAGTCTCACTGAACATTTTTCTAATAGAAAATCTATATATCATTTCATCGGTGCATAATATCAAATTAACTTAAAAGCCAAACCTCATTATCTATAATAAGCAGAAAATGGTTACCTCTCGTCAATCAAAGATAACACTATCATGACAAAAATTCCTATGCTCAAAACCAACAATTTTTCACCATAAATCTACACAATTCAACATTACAACACTTTAGTTTAATAACTAATTTAGGTGGTAAAAATAACAATTTAAGGACTTAAACCCTTCTAGTATTTAGGTGTGCATATAATATTTTTGTAATACATATAATAGGTGTACATATAATTTAAGGACTTAATACCACCATATGCCACCACTAAATATATATGTACACATATGTATTTTTAAAGCTTAAATTATATTCATTCTAGAACTTAAAATACTCAAAACAAAATCCTTAATAATTTCTCAAATATCTCATTTTATCAAAAATCCTCATATACCTTAATACATTTTAAAGCTATTAATATCTCAATACAAAAAATAATTTCACACTAAAAATTTTAACTTTAAAGTCTTAAATCTTCAAAAAAAATATTTATATCATAGATAAAATTATTAATTATCTCCAACAACCTCAAATAAAATATTTAACTAAATTTTAATTAGTCAAATGCCTTGTATTATTAGAAACCTCATATCGAAAATAAATACATATTTTTCTAAAATAGTTCATATATTAAATAAATAATTCTATTCACATAAAATTAAAAATAGAATTTTCTCTACTAATATATGGCATTCTGCTAATAAAAATCTAACAGAAAAATATCTAAATTCAAAAATATTCTCTAATTAGCATAATATTACTACAATTAGAAAGAGAAAAATATTTATAACAACTTTTATAAAAGAAGTTTTCTGAAAATAAATCATTTTGCTTATTTAAATAATCCTAGAAGTAGAACCTTGAGACCGGAAACACCTTCTCTCTTCAGCGTCCCCTCTCTCTTCCCCCCCCCCCCCCCGGCATCCCTCTCTCTCCGTGGAAATGGGTGTGCGCGTATGTGAAAATGTGTGTGGAAAGTGCATGTGAGGTATTTATAACTTCCACAACCGGCCTCAATCATTTTCATTTTTTCGTTTTTTATTCAAAAGCTGATGAACCACTGCCCATATTCATCTTCCACAAGTAATCTCTCCATTTCCTATGCCAAGCTGCCATGCACGCCAAAGTTGATATCTATTTTTTAATGGAATTTCTCTTACTCAAATCCTATTCTAACAAAAAGTTCTCAAGCAAATTTACACAATAATCGTTTTTCTAAATAGATTCTTAAGTTTTTTGAAGATACTAAATTGAAAATTAATTACCAAACACGTTTTTATTTTTTAAAATAAGAATTGTTTTAGAAATAGGAAATCAAACCTGGACAACATTTCTCTTATTTTCCTTTGACTCTGCCTATAAACCAACAAATTGGTGAGTTGAGCCCCATAATCCCATCAAAAAATGCATCTTCCGTGGTCGCAATGGAAACACAAACAACCACACCCCATGTCCTACCTCACTAGTGTTGAAGGGTAAAATCAAAAATAAAAACTAGTTCATATTTATTGTCCCGAAAATCACTTTATTACCATAACCAAGCTCCCCAAAAATAATAAATAATAACCTCAACTTTTTATCCCCAAATCGGCAGTAGTGTATTTATATTATATCATCAGTGAGATGAATGATAACACTTGAATAGACCTCAAGAAACAATTTCCTCGACGTAATATATGGAAAAAGCATAAGCCCCAAATTGTTTCTTGAAAGGGGTAGGTTAAAAAGGAAAAAAACGCAAGATTGTTTAGATTGTTTCCCACTTTTTTTGGGAAGAAAATACATGAGATATCGTTGCAACGAGATATTAATTCACAGCACAGGGAGTAAGAACTGTCATTGTGGTGTAAAATCATGAAGATTTTCCCATCCAGGCACAGTAACTTTAACATTACAATAAATTTTAAAGCAAGAACATATTTTCACATTTATTAAGAACCCTCCCAGGTGTAAACTTATCCTCATCCACAACAATAGATTAAAATGGATTTTACAAGTTGGGTAGACCATAGATGTTAATTTCGCACAGCTCTCTTCCCTTTATCTTATTCAATGACAAGACAAAAATCGAAGATAATGCTAAGATACACTAATCCATATTATAATTATGAACATATCAAATAAAATTGTTACTTGATTGCTGGTCCTCCTTCATGTACCTCCATTTTCAACACAAGTTAAACATGAAGCTCTTACAACGAACGATTGCCACATTCATTCCTCATACTATGCTAGGGGGATCCCCTGACCAACTGCAGATGGCCCGGGGCCAGCGGGTCCTTATGCAATCCACCAATGGTGCATGTTGAGAAGGCTCAGGTTTAGATACTTCACCATCCTTTCCACCAGATTCATTTGCATTAGAAGCAGACGAAACTGCCACATCCGCCATAAATTCCTCAGGTGTCCACCTTGGTGGAACTGAAACTTGTAATCTTGTGAGCCGAGGTCGTTGTAGAGGAATATCGCCTCCAGTGTTCACTTGACTGCCATTCAGATCAGA
>JANTPZ010091050.1:0-14091 GCA_025593235.1 Vachellia pachyceras | reverse complement strand
AGAATAGCTTCATGGCAAAAGGCTCGGAAGATCCAAAATGATAATCAGATCACAAGGTTCCATCAGAATAATTACAAAGGCTTGGGAGGAGGATATACATGTCTGGAAAGTGACAGAAAATATGTTGTGAATGCAGCCTCTGAACAATCTTTTGAATCTGAACCTGGAGCTTTTGATCAAAAAAACATTTGGCACTCTGTCACTAGAGTCATAGATGCTTTTTACAGGTTTTCCAGGCCACACACAGTTATTGGCACAGTTAAGTTGAGACCTTTTTAATACAATTTTTTAAACATATAAATTTAAATATATGATCAATCCAGTTGAATTATATGAACCTGTTCTGTAATTTAGTGGAAAAGTTGCTCTGCTGAATGTTTAGAGGTGCTCACTTTCTGTGTTTTAACAGGCATTAAGCATCCTATCTGTATCCCTCCTTGCAGTCGAGAAGTTATCAGATTTGTCTCCTTTATTTTTCACTGGAGTATTGCAGGCAAGGCAACTAATGAGTTTATTGAATTAAAATGATAATTGCTATTTTACATAAGTCAATTAACATACTAGTTTTTACGTGCTAGGCTGTGGTGGCTGCCCTCTTTATGAATATTTACATTGTTGGTTTAAATCAGTTATCTGATATTGAAATAGACAAGGTATGAAAGTTACTGATAGAAATAATTTGGATAATGGGAATTTTATTTTCGGGGTTCAAGTTTATTGACTTGCATATGTTTTTTGTAGATTAACAAACCATATCTTCCATTGGCATCTGGGGAGTATTCCTTTACAACTGGTGTTGCGATTGTTGCTTCCTTTTCAATTCTGGTACCTGATATAGAATTTTGATCTTTATCGTTACCTGTGTGCACTTTATCTGTCCTGCTTTATCTTCCTCCTTATTTGTAGAAACTATTTTTAGGGTATATGGACAATTATCTTTGTTCCTGGTGAAGTAATTATTTTTTAAAACATATTTTGTTTGCATATTTGTTCTGGTCTGAAAAATTAAAAAAAAAAAATTCCGCATAAATATGAGTATATGATCTGTTGCTTATTTTTTAGAGTCTGATATTTGGCATATAAGAGGTTTTTAATGTTTATGTCTAGCATATATGTTTGCTCAGCTGTGTGATTTTTTATGTGTATATCTCATAGGATTAACGAACACATGCCTTTGTTACTTGTCAACTATATTTTAGAACTCATACATAAGAGTGTGTATGTGTTTACTTGGCATCTCTAATTATTTTTTGTTCTGGTTTGGAAAATGGAAACAAATTTCCTTCGTGATAAATATGACCTGTTGTTTATAGTAGAGGTAATTTCTGATCTCTTTTCTTTGTTAATCAGCTCTTTGATTTTTATTTCTGTATCCTCCTGTTTTTGACCTTGCTGTTTGGCCAATTTTTTCTTCTCTTATGTAGAAATCTTGTTTGATTAATTGATATGATTTCTTTGAAATCGTGCATTTCTTAATATTTAATTTTAATCTAATGTTTAAATTCCCTATTATTAACATTAATTGTAGACCTTTAGACCCTATAGGCCTATATAAAGCACTAGCTAGCTAGGCTTGGACAATTTGGTCTTTGATTAAATAGAGCTTCTGTATTTTATTCTATGTTTTCTATTTTTTTTCCCTTACTTGCTTGTGCTTTCTGCCTTTTTCTGGATATGCTGTTCTGGATATGCTTTATTGACTGACTGGTAAATGTCTTGTAATTAATTATTTACAGAGTTTCTGGCTTGGATGGGTTGTAGGCTCATGGCCTTTGTTCTGGGCTCTTTTTATCAGTTTTGTTCTGGGGACTGCTTATTCAATCAATGTGAGTCCACTAAGATTTTTGGTTTTTGTGATTTCTGTTGTAACTTTGGGACTGATCATCTCAGAATGTTCTTAATTTTCATGTATTTGATCAGAGTTGAATCCACTGCTTATTCCTCCAAGATTCATGGCCTTTTGAACTATAATCAATTTTCCTTTTTTTCTTTTGAGAGAAAATCTACAAGAGTTTCAAGTGTAATAAAGAGTTACAATTATGCGTTGACTCTATTTTATAATTAAGGACTGGGACTGAAGAGTTGGCAAGTAATTGTATTGTTTTAAGCCAACTCATTTACAAATCTGTGGGCAAAAGAACGTATTATCTGCACGTGAAATGACTCCATTTTTGTGATGCTTATTTTTTATATCGGATGGTGATGATTGCATGGGTTTTATAACTTCATAGCTCTTGGAAAATTTCAGTTGCCCATGTTGAGATGGAAGAGATTTGCAGTGATTGCGGCAATGTGCATCCTGGCTGTTCGGGCATTAATTGTTCAACTTGCATTTTTTCTCCACATGCAGGTTCCTGCCTAATTCTGCTCTTCAAAGACAAATAGTTGTGAATGGTGAATGCCTTGGCTTTTTTGACAGCGACAACAAACCATATACCCCAAATCATTTTTAAAAAAAATCCCAAGTTCTTGTGAGTGGTCAATCATATTCATAATCCCATGTGAACTGATCCTCTCACCATCTGGTCCTCCTAGATAGTTTGAGAAGAAACTTGAAAGAAGTAAGCAGGAGCATCCAAAGTTAAACAATATACAACTAGGGTGAATTGCAGTTTACTCTGGTTGCGCCCAAAATATCTGATTTTGTTTCATTTTTTTTTCTTGGTTGCCGCTTAATTATCCTGTGGTATTTTTTTGTATATTCTAATCAAATAATCCTGTGAAAATTAAGATGATGAATGATTTCATTGTAGAAAGTTTTGTATTACTGATACCTTAATCAGTTCTGTAGTCTTGTAAAGTTGTTACTGCGAATGAGATGACATTTTGATGTTAAAAAATTTCACCTAGTTGCAATAATGGCCTCAAAACGCCTTGAAAGTGGTCAATATATGAATCAAAAATACATTTGATAATGATGGTGTTCATGATTTTAACATTCACATTATTTTGGCTACATTTAATTTAAGGTGTAAAAATTATCACCATCTGATATCAAAGGACGTATAAAAAATTGTAACAAAACTATTCTAGTTTTCCCCTAATCAGTGATCTTTAAGATTCACTAATACGTTCAACAATGTCCAGACTCATGTTCTCAAGAGGCCAGCTCTATTTTCAAGACCGCTGATTTTTGCTACTGGATTCATGAGCTTCTTCTCTGTAGTTATAGCATTGTTCAAGGTAAAATCTCTTCACTTCGTAATCTATTTATTCCTTCTCATCATCGAATTTATGATTGGAGATGTGCATCTGACGTCTAACATTGTGTTGAATGTTACAGGATATACCAGACATTGAAGGAGACCGAGTATTTGGCATCCGATCTTTTTCAGTACGTTTGGGTCAAAAGCGGGTATGTGCCTAAATCTCAACATCTCTCTTGTTCCATCTTGTATTCCCTGATGTGCTCCGTTTAATATTTTACAGGTATTCTGGATTTGTGTTTCACTTCTTGAAATGGCTTATGGAATTTCCCTCTTGGTGGGAGCTGCATCTCCTAAGCTCTGGTGCAAAATTATTACGGTAAAGCAGTCGTGAATCGTGATATCCCTGGCTTGGGAATTACAAATAGGATTTAGATGAACATGTTTTGGAAAATTGATTTGCAAGGAATTCAGTCTTATAATGTTAATCTCATGCCTTTTAGAAATTATTATGCTTGCACTGGCTTTTCCTTTTCGAGCTTTATATTTTTTTTTGTTAAATTTTCTTTGTTAGTCCCCCCTATTTGTAATTCTCTTATATTTTCCCCTTGATAAAACCTTTTATTGCTAGTTTTTTTTAATAAAAATAATTCCAACACCTGTATAAAGTAAGCAAAAGTTTCACCGGTGAAACAGACCAATTTTTTGTCATCTTAGGGGACTTTTATTGTGGAAGATTTGTATTAGAAGTCTGCAAAGTTCTAACATCTCCATGAGAAAGTAATTCTGTTCCATAACATCTCAATTTCACACTTTACCGTTTCACAATATTAATTTTATTGTCAGATGCAATAGGAGGCATTAATTCTGGAGATTGGAGAAGGCTTAGGATGCTCAATAAATTTATAATTTGTCACTTGCATATTTATATCAATTGATAACTTAGAATAGAATGTCACTGAAGCTTGAGATTCACTTTGAATGGGTTAGGGTCTCGGGCATGCCATTTTAGCTTCAATCCTCTGGTATCGGGCCAAATCCTTAGATCTCAAGAGCAAAGCTGCCATAACATCCTTCTATATGTTTATCTGGAAGGTAAGATTGCCTTTTGTTTGAGAATCCATGAATACATGTTGGTTTTGAATATTTGCTTGATCTTACAAGTAATAGCAATTTTCCACTTTATATCATAAAACGATTTTTAGAATTAACTAGTATATAGTTGTTCGAATTCCAAGTTTATATATGCCAGACAAAAGAAAAAGTACATTTTGCTAAACTAGAATCCATTTTTATTAAAAGTTAATTCACATATTTTGACTGAAGTGTAATTTAATTAGATCATGTTTGTAGATGTGGTCATAGCTCATTGTTTGTTATAGAGCTGATACGAATCGAATCAATTCCTGTACTGACCAATTCTCAGCGGTATCTCTTGAAATGGGTGGGGTGTGGAGATCATGAATCTGGATGGTCTGGGGTTGTTGTCTCTGGAATTATGTAAAGTCTTTCACATTTTGTTTTTCAATAATTTGTTTTACAAGACAAATCACTGCACTTGAAAGGATTCGTAGATCTTTGGAGAATTTCGCATCTGTGAGAATTTTGCTTTGGTCCTTCGATCTCTGTTTCTTATATGTAGCGCTGTACCATGTTTATTATAGAGCTAATGAATGTGCTAATTGGCTTGTGAGAGTGGGTCGATATCAGAACACGTGGTGTATTCTGTTTGTTTTTCTTTTTCTTTGTATGGTTGATTCATCCCTTTACATCAATGTGTGTGTGAAGTACATTTTTTAATGCTGCTTTTATTATTGCAGTTATTTTATGCAGAATACTTTCTCATTCCTCTGGTTAGATGAGAACCCAGCAGCCTTGTTGATTTAAAAATTGGTTTGCTTAAGATGCATAATTGTGTTATATGTAGAATGTTGGAAATTTGCAGACTTATGCCGTTTTAAGCAAATTCTGCAATGGGAGGGAGGAGACACAGACAACATTACTATTTGAAATTAAAAGGCTATAATTACAACTGGCCTTCTGTTGAAATCTAGATTTTTAATTCATGCTTGGCTATTATTTGTTTTTCCTCAATGATAGACCTAGGTGTAGAAAAGATAAAACTGGACGATAAAGCATTTTTTTTAAAAAGATGAAGATTATCATTGAAAAAATATTGAGAAATGAACATGGGATGTATCATACGGGAAGTGGACATTTTGAACAATTTAAAAGCATACTACAGAATCTCTCTGAACTACAAATTATTATATATTAAGTTAGAGAAGCTAGTTTGAATAAATGTGATAAAATAAATATTTAAAATAATTTATTTAGATTTTTAAATCTCTAAATTAGTTAACAGGAGCAGATTTTAGTACAAGTTATGGATCATGAAGAAGGTTATATCCAACAAGTTAAAATATCTCTGCGGCAAAAAAGAAGTTTAATTGGCTCATTAGCTACAGACATGCCAAGAGGTGCTTTTAGCCGACAAGCTACGTGACTTGGTCATCAAGTAATTGATTTTTTTATTGGAAAACGCATCTTTTTTTTTATTATTACAAAGGCAAGATAGGCTTGAGAAGGGAAAGGAAAGATACAAATTGAAACTAGGGGATTATACCCCTCACAAAGGATTGATCAAGTAAGGAGTGTCTGAAAGTTTTTTGGCTGAGGATTCTTTAATAGGATATCTGCACACATCAAACTTTCCTTGGGTAAGTGATATAACTCCACATTCCAACTTTCGAGAAGAAGGTGATGACTAACTTCGACTTCGTGACGCAACTAATGGGTAGGTCATTGGTCCCTGAGCATAATGTTGTCTGCTTCTAGAGAGTTTAAGAAGATTTGAATGTCTTTTAACTGCAGAAAGTTGCATACTTTCAAGCCGATTTGGATTACCAAAATCTCAGCTACAATTATAGTAGCATGCACAAGCGCCCTTTGGAAACCAAATATCCAACAACCATGTGCATCCTTAATAAGCCTGGCACACGTAGCCTGGTCAGGTGCTCGAACTGATGCATCAACATCTAACCTCACTACTCCATTGGGAAGCGGGGCCCATGTGTATTCCCAACTGAGCTTCCTTGGAAAATCTAGCGAAAACAATCTTCCCTCAGTTACATCTTCCATGATATGGAACATATACTGGTGGAAAATTTCCTTTGTGGAAGTTCCAGTAGATTCAGACACATGCATACACGTGGTCTTCCATAATATCCAACATATATGTGCAAAAATCTTTGGCCATGGCCTTCGCCGTGGAATCTAGTCTTACTAGGCTGATGAGTTGCATTCCATGAAAACCAATCCTGCAAATCACGAGAAAAGAAAGTAGTATAATGGTTAATATTAATAAACTCTTTCTAGACATCTCTCGTTCTCTTACAATTTTGGAGGGCATAGATGACACTCTTCTCACAATGGCATCTAAAGGGCAATCTCCTGCCATTGTCATCCCTCTCATAGGTCGAAGTGAGTTGGTAGCGATTTTCTAATGGGTTATTTGCCATATGAAAAACTTTATTTCCTCAAGAACCGGTCAACACCAAATCTTTTGCTAAAATGGATTAGAAACCTTATCAACAAGTTTTGAAGGAAATGCATAAGCAGATTCGATAAAGAAAGTGTCATTAAGAGAACCTCTCCAGAAGAACTCATCCTCCCTATTATTTGACGGGAGATTTTAAAAATACATTCCGAAACTTCTCCCAAATATATTTATTTGAATTTTTAGTCTCCCTAAAAAGATGTGATAGATGCACAAAACCACATTTTCAAGTGATTTGAAAGTTTTTTTTTTCGTAACAAAACAAGTAAATTTAGCTAAAAACATCATGCATAAGATAAAAACGAAACACAACATAAAAATGTCCATGATTCAATATAGTAGTAATTGCAACAAAAAGAAACACCAACAAAAAGATAAAGGTAAACTAACAGTTTTAGACAAAATAAACTTCAGGGACTAAAAACATGACTTTAAAACTACAGAGATCAAAACGAAAATCGAGTGAAACTATAAAAATCAAAAGTTATGTTTACCAAAAGATAGTAAAACATGACTATTCTTACAATTTTGACTTATATTCAAGGTATATGTTTAATATCTTTAAGTATGTTTTAGATGAGTCTATCATTTCAAGTATTCTATTATTTAATTTTACCGTTGACAATTTCAAGTGTTAAACAATTTCGAAAAAAAATTCAAAGTAACAGATATGATAAAATATTATAGTATGATTTATATTTAAATTGTTGTATAGCTCTTGAAGTATTTTAAAATGCTGAATATACATTAAAAAAATTCTTGACGGCAGCAAACTCACCTTATAAGAATCAAATATAGTCCTTCACTCAATGGACATATTTGTTGAAGTGTTTGGAAAAGTCAAACACATATTTAACAATATTTTTCTGTAAAATTGGATAATCTCCTTCACAAATTAAAAAGTAATTTTCTACCGTAATTCCAAACGGTCACAATGTGTCCGTTTGGAAATCGTTGAGAGAATGATCAACAAAATGATTTTTTCTAAAATGTATTTTGATAGAATACATTTATGTTTGGATAAATGTTAGATTCATAATGCATTCTGTCAAAAAAAATTTTTAATTCAGAATTTATTTTAAAAGAAGGAGTTGACAAATACTTAAATTTGTAAGCTTAGAACCTTTATTCAAAATATATTTTGTACCTTTTGTCAAAGAAGCGCACTATCTACACTTGTTCAAATATCAACGCAATTTTGCAGTCAATCAGTAGATTTGGTTTCAGTAAAAAATATCAGTAGTTGGGTATACTACAAAAATTTTATTAAAATTTGACAAAATTTTAAAATTTTTTCATCCAACCCTTGCAACTTTTTCGTCCTAATACGTTTCGCCTATGTTTTGGCGTTTTCGTGACAGGTCTTCTGGGAAAAAAGAAGTGAAGCCCCTTTCCTGGCAATAAAAAAAAGGTGAAGTCTCTGACTTAAACCCTGATTCGGGTAAGCTGCGGAGTGCTCTCTCGTTCCTTGTTGTCACAGAATCGTTTCGGCGTCTCCGCCTCGACTATGTCTACCTCATCGGAACAGCCGGTTCCCTCCTCCGGTGAAACCATTAGCAAAAAGTGAGTGCTACTGAAGCTTATCTTCTCGTAATTTGGATTTATCGTCTTGCTTGATGTGGTTTCGTGTCTTTCTTCACAGTGCATTGAAGCGGGAACTCAAGAACAAGCAGAGGGAAGAGGAAAGAAAGCGCAAGGAGGAGGAGAAGGCCAAGAAGGTACTTCATTTTCTGAAATGCCAGAAAACTGTTCTCTTTTTCTCGATGATTTTGATTGCTGCTTCTGCGTGATGCGCCTATAGCACGAGCCCTAGGAGATGCTTTGTTGGATAGTTGCTCCGATAGTATACTTAGACTTAGCTTACAATAGATATGGATTATCCGTTTCTTTGTGATTTTACGCCGTATAACCCTTTTCTTCAAAACATTTTTTTCTTTGTGGGGGGGCGGGGATTGATAAAAAGACTTTTATTGTTACGTGGCTGTTATGCTTGTTAGGGAGGTTGAGTTGGTTAGATGGGTTAGTGATTAGTTAGAAGAGTTATTAGTATAAATAGGGGATGGATATACATGTATGGGTTGTCTTTTGATATTGAACACACTGTTTTCCTTTTATCTCGCTTTCCCTGCGCATCAATGGTATCAGAGCCAGTCCTCTCACCGCCGCCGCTGTCGCCGGTGGTTGCCGGAATATTAGTCCAGTAGACACTCATGGAAATAAGAGCCATCTTGGAGCTTCAATTGCTCAAGCATGAGTCGACGGTGAAAGAGTATGCCAAGCAATTTGAGGCATTCTTACCGTATGCACCGATTTCCAACGCAACTGCGATCAACCTTTTTGTCTTGGGCCTTTGATCGGAGATTCGAAATGTTGTCCTAGATTTCAATTTGAGTAGTTTAACCAATGCCCTATCTTTCATGTGTCTCCATGAGAAGTCTGTGAAGAAGGTGAACCAAGAATCCAAGAATGCTAAGGTTGACGTTCTGAAAGGGGATCAAGTCACTTCATGCTTGAACGACTCCTCTCAAAACGACAGTGTTAATGTAGAAGACCATGCACAGAACAATGAATTGGTTGCAGAAGCCAGGGGGACCTTGAAGGATTACGACAAAGGTGAAGATGAAGGTATGAAGGATTTGGAAGTGCATGAGACTACTTCTCAGGGAGACAGAATACAGAAAGAGGAGTATGTAAGACTCGAGCAAACAGAATCCAAGATTCTGAATAATGCTGATCCTAAATGAATTGAGGCGAAGCTAATGCGGTTTTGAATCTCACTGTTGATGTTGTTGAAGAACCATGAGATCCATGCTCTGAAGGTAGATGAAGAGACAATGTTGCTGCAAACATGAATCTGATCAACGACACTATAGTTGAAGAAGAAAATTGTGGAGGGATCAAGAATGAGTCCAAAATTCAGAGGATGCAAGAATTGATGCCGGCGCAACATGATTTGTTAAATCGTGAAGGTCATGGTGGGTTTTGCTGCCGTAATTTCTTTTCCTTGCCTACGATTCTTCCTTGCGAATCGGTTGCTGCATTTCAAGGGTCTGCTGCATTCCACGAAATCCTTATCTCAAGCTAACCAGAGGAAATTCGTGTTCGACGAGAGCATTTCAGCGAACGAATCCCCGATTGTTGTGATGAACACAACAAGATCTTCGGCTTCATGGAATCGACCTGAAAGGATTGCCTATGACTCTCCACCCTCGAGCTTTTGATCAAGTCTTTGAGCTTGGGGAAACCTGAACCTTGCCAACGAGACTTTTCCCACCATGAGCCCCAGGCGTGAAAGGCCTGAGTTGAATCGGGATGCACGAAACCAACCCAGTCTTAGAAACTGGAGCTTGCCCGCTCGCACAGAGAGCAGTGTGAAGGGCCCAAATCGGAGTAGGCTAACGGACATTGAGGAACAGAAGAAAGGGAATGACTCGGTCGGGATGAGAAGGATCTCTCAAGTTCATTCTCCAAAATTAAGTTCCAGAAGGAATGTACCCCATCAGCAAGTGACGAACAGATCGCCAAGAATGAGAAAATCAGTGGTTGAGACTGATAAGGAAGACAACGGGAGCTTGCTGCAGCTGAGGATCAACACACGGTTATACTTGGATTCACAATCTTTTCGTTGTGCTTTTTTCTATGGGTATTCTCCTCCTGTGTCTCCGATTCACTGGTACAGGATTGGAGAAGTTGCAATGTCTTGGGAGATGTGACTCGTCCTTCAACACCGCAAGGATTCTTGGCCTTACCAACTCAAACTCTGTTGCATTCATTGACCTTGCTGCTACCTCTATCATCTTCATCCTCTGAGTCACACGTTCCATCCATCTACAACAATTTTGCAATGTCATTCGTCCCATTGAAGCTTTGGAGTAACCCGACTTCAAGCCTGCTCTACCGATAGAAGAACCAGCTGAATTAACTTTCCAATTCTGTCGCAGCTGCTCCTTCATTTCTCTTCCATGCTCATTGCTACCACCCATATTCACTGACTTGAACAGGCTGAACAAAAATGATTCCATCAATTCCTTTGCTTTGATCAATCATCGACCGAAGAGGCACCCCAAGTTTCACGCCAAATTTTGCACTAAAAGGTTTGAGCACGCAACTCAAAAGGCTCTAAGAGGAAGCTTTTTTTTCTCTGACACTCTTTCAAGGCCTGACCCTCCTCGGAGATTGTGGAGTACTGCTGTCCAATTGTTATCATTACTACCAAGGAGTGCTCTGTTTGGGCCTACAAGCAACTATATGGGTCTCAAGCAACTGTATGGGATAGTGGATCATGTGTCCAAAATGGCCAAGTGATATGCAGAGACTATAACGTTGTTTTTGAGCTACATTGTTAGTAGGTTCTGTCCAACTATTATTTTTACATTCTTGAATGTTTTTTCCCCTTTCAACAGTGTACCTATCCTTGAGGACAAGGATATGGTTTTAGGGGGGAGTATTGTTACGTGGCTGTTATGCTTGTTGAGGAGGTTGAGTTGGTTAGATGGGTTAGTGATTAGTTAGAAGAGTTGTTAGTATAAATAGGGGATGGATATACATGTATGGGTTGTCTTTTGATATTGAATACACTGTTTTCCCTGCGCATCATTTATATTATGTGATTACACCGCTGCACTTTAACAGTGGATCAGCTAATTAGGGCATCTTAACATAAATGAAAATATATGCTGTATTTCCAGGCAGCTGAAATGCAAAGTGCCCAATCTAATAGAGCTGTTTCTGCTGATGATGAAGATATGGACCCAACGGTAAAGTTCTGCCCTTGTCACTATGGTATTTCTGCATGGACTATCATATGAAACCTTCATTTCTTTTCCCGGCAGCAATACCTTGAGAATCGGCTGAAGTATCTTGCAGCTGAGAAGGCTGAAGGAAAAAACCCTTATCCACACAAATTTGCTGTCTCTATGTCTATTAATGAATACATCGATAAATATGGGGGCATGGGCAATGGGGAGCATATTGAAGACGTGTCCGTGTCTTTGGCTGGTGATGACATTTTTTTTTTTCGTTGTCATTTTCTTTGCTTCTTTTATGCTTTGCGTACTGATGTATTGGTTCTACATGTTTTGCATTTCCAGGACGAATCATGCAGAAACGGTCTTCAGGTGCAAAGCTAGTCTTTTATGATCTTCATGGTGGTGGTTCCAAGGTGCAGGTTATGGCTGATGCAAGGCATGTAACGTTTTTCCTTTTACTTAAGATCAAATATTTTGAGAAGTGAAAAAGGCATAAAATAGTGAATTCTTGATACCCATCCTTGACTTCTGAAGTCATATATCAACGATTCATCTTGGGATGAAGGTAGAGTAATGCACTGATCAGGGGGTAACTAGCACCAGTTACAAATTGGGGGAATCCTTCACGTTAAGTGTTCTGTTGCTTGATATGTTGTTGGACCGTGCAAACTAGCTTCTATACTACCAACGAACATGTTAAATGATATCTTGTGGGAGAAATGTAAAATTATGTCATGGAAGTTCGGTCAATACATGCCTCTCTCTTCAGGACATGTAAACTGTATTAGGCCTTTTGTCAGTTTGAGTAGTGGTATTTCAATTAGGCCAATCATACTTCTTTTTTCTTAATATACTTTCTATGTCAATGCAATTCTTATTAGCGTTTGTTTCTATAAGACATTAGACAATATATCAAAATTTAGATTAAAAATTGACTATTATATAACGTTAGAATTTTGATCCCTGCAATTTTCTTCTTCTCTCTGCTGCTGCTGGATCTTTTAGTTGATTGAGTTTCTATTTTTAATTATTTGGTGGGTATTCTTATTTGTAGGTTCCGTTTTCTCTCTCTATGTATACAATTTTTTATATCTAAACAAGACCAAAACATTCCATATTAATGTGGTGCAGGAACTCTGACATGGATGAGGTTGAATTTTCCAAGTTCCATTCTAATGTGAAGCGTGGTGATATTGTTGGTATTGTTGGCTTTCCAGGTTCGGGATACAGTGTCTTTCAGTTTGCTCCAGTACTTCTCGTTTTGCTTTCTGGCTGGGGTTTGGGAGGAATACTTTGTTTTTTCCGTTTTGGGTTGTTGATTTCCTTAATTTTGAATTGCCTTTTTTTAGATGTGGATTTTTGTTTTTTTTTTCCATAAAATTCTCTCTTACTATATATCGCCCCCTCAAAAATATGCTTGCTCCGAGGAGAGAAACTTTTTGTTATTGGAAATGTCTTGTTAGAGACATGGAACAGGTCTCAGAGCAAAGAATATTCAAAGGATGGTTTCCTATTAATTTTCTTCATTAACTTGAGATGGTCCCGTTTCATTTCGTGCCCTGTATTTCCTTGCCTTTTCTTCTTAGTGATATGCACAATTATATATTAAACAGTGTTTTTTAAATTAATTAAATGGTATCAAACTGTCAATCAAAGGATAGGAAAGTTATGCCTGAGCCTTACTGTTAAGACATCTTCAAAATGCTCTGAAAGCATTTCCTATTTAGTAAGCATGGAATGGCACTATATCTGTACTTGAGCTTAGCAAAGACGAATAGATGCTTGTAGCAAGGCTGATATTTTCTGTGTTGTTTGTTTTTCAAAAAATCTAAATTCACTTAACCTGATTGCACTCTGAATAAATTTTCATTCTTTCCTTTTTTGTATTCCAGGGAAAAGTAAGAAGGGAGAACTAAGTATTTTCCCCAAGAGTTTTGTTTTGCTGTCCCATTGTCTCCATATGATGCCAAGGCAAAAATCTGCAGCAGCTGCTGATAATTCAAATTTGAAGGTGAATATAATTTCCTTAGATCTTTAATGGTTCTGAGGTAATATATATGTTAACATCATTATTTCTTTAATGATATGCAGAAACATGTGTGGTCACCTGGAAGTCCCAGGAATCCTGAAGCTTACATTTTAAAGGATCAGGTATTTTTTTGAAAGCTCTTGCTTTGTTCTTTTATCTTCTTTATGTGCCTTGATTGTGGTCAGGAAATCACCCCTCTGTGTGCACGCATGAGTAGATTTTATGCATCTCTTTTCTAGGAAACGAGATACCGACTCCGTCATTTGGATTTGATGCTGAATAATGAGGTTCGAGAAATATTCAAGACTAGGAGTAAAATTATTTCTTACATTAGGAGGTTCCTCAATGACCTTGATTTCTTGGAGGTTTGTTTTCACTCTAAGTGTGTTTGGCCAATTTACTTTTGCTATTTCCCCCCTCCTCATTTACCTGCTTTGCCTTCCTCTTCAAGGTTGAAACGCCAATGATGAACATGATTGCTGGTGGAGCAGCAGCTCGTCCATTTGTAACCCATCACAATGACCTTAACATGAGATTGTTTATGCGAATTGCACCCGAACTCTATCTTAAGGAGCTAGTTGTTGGTGGTTTGGACCGTGTTTATGAAAT
>JANTPZ010091049.1:0-21814 GCA_025593235.1 Vachellia pachyceras | reverse complement strand
TGGGTCTGTCGAGGGAATTGGATTGAACAACAAGCGTCTATCATTGATTTGGTTTTGGACGCTTATTTTTAGTTTCTTACTAGACTATTCACTTTGTCCAAACTGGGTTTTATGGCTGATCAAAGTTCGGCGGTTGCCAAGCCGGTTTGGATGAAGCAAGCAGAGGAGAATTGGGGCTGATCTAGTGTTTAAAAATTAATTTAATTTTCATGTTTCATATTTTTAATTTTAATTTTAGAAAAAAAATTACTTATCCCACCGTGTTTCCAAACGCATTCACTTTTACAAATAAGTCACTTCTTCCACCGCTTTCCCAAACACAAATCACTTTTACAATCTGACTTATTTTCCAATCGCACTTCTCCATAATTACTTCTACGAATAAGTTACTTATCTCACCGCATTCCCAAACAAACCCAAACAAGCAAATGAGATATGAATAATAAAATTAATTGGATTAACGTGGTTTGAACGTGCAAACCAAACCAGCATTAAGTCTCTTTTTATCGAACCTCGTTAAAATTGCAAATTGATTATTCAACTACCGAAAGTCTTAGGGCCAACTCATCATCAGACGCCAAGTTAGAGGAATCGGTCCCATGCCTCTAACTAAAAGAAAGACTGTCTGGTAAAATTAGTAAGACCAAGCTGAAAACGAAGTCAATCATTTAATTTGAACGGATATTTTCTATTGCAAATGTCATATTCGATACAGTACAACTGATCAGATTTCATTGGAAATATCACATGACAATAAGAATAATAATTAGAGGAAATTACTGTGTGGCCATGAAAAGATTTGATTATAAAAAATTCTAATGAGAAATGAGAAGTATAAACATATATTGTGCTTGTTTGGAAATACCGTTTCCCAAACAGTGCACGTAAGTCGAGACAAAACTATCTCGAAATCTGTAAAAACCATCTCGAAATTCATTAAAACCATCTCGAAATCCATAAAACCATCTTGAAATCCGTAAAATACCTCCAAATCTGTAAACTCATTTCTCCCAACGGACTTCCCAAGCCGTTTGCCTCTCAAAATCCATTCTTGCGCTTACCGCGACAAAACTCTCCTCACATATTTACCTCGGAATCTGTGATCGTTCTCTCAATCAAATTTTCAAACACACCCACATTAACATTTCTTATATTGGAACTTATTATTATTAGACTTTTGAATAATTAAGCTAATTAAATCTATTTGAAATAACAAAATGCAGATTCAGACATTTGATTTCTCTTATAAGGCCTTTGGACCAGAATACCCCTTATAATTAAAAAAATTAAAGTAAAGCGCACCCTTATATTTTGGTCTTTTAACAATATGAAAAAAAATTAAGGCTTTGTTGAGATCAAATGTCTGATTCTAGATTTTGGTATTTTAACTGCGTTTAATTAGGATTCTCCCTAGTAATTATTTCCCCTCATAATAATAATGATAATATAATAATAGAAAAAGGCATTAGTGCATGTGTTGTGCGCGGGCGGGTGGTGGTTGTAACTCTTTAAGTCGTTATAGTATTATATTAATAAGTGTTTTACAGTATTAGAGTTGTATTAACCGTAATATTAATAAAGAAAACAATCAGGAGGTCGGTTGATTGGTATAAAAGCAGAACTTGGCTTTGCGTCTCAACACGAGCAAACCCGCCCTCTGTAGCTTGACGATATTAGTTTTAGTTTCTTCTTCCTCTTTGTGATTATGGAGATTCAGATTCCATATTCCATCCTCTTCACCTTCTTGTGCTTGCTCCTAGTGGTTCTAAAGCCTTCAAGATTCTTCAAGAAATCCAAAAAGCCCTTACCACCGGGGCCATGGAAGCTTCCCATTATAGGGAACCTACACCAAATGTCAGGGCCAACACCACCACATCAAATTATGAGAGACCTCGCAAACAAGTATGGACCTTTGCTCCATCTTCAACTTGGAGAGATTTCAAACGTCATAGTCTCTTCCACAGAAATGGCCAAAGAGGTTATGAAAACGTATGACATAACCTTCGCTAATAGACCCAAATATCTCTCCACCTCGATAGTTGGCTACAATGGTGTTGATATTGGCTTCTCTCCTTATGGACACTATTGGAGACAGCTTCGAAGGATTTGTACTTTGGAGCTTTTGTCTGTAAAGAGGGTCCAAACGTTCAAAGCCATAAGAGAAGAGCAAATAGGGTCTCTCATGAACCACGTAACTGAACATGAAGGTTCCGTGATCAATCTCCATACACTTTTCTTCCCTCTCGCGAACTCCATTGTTGCTCGTGCTTCTATTGGTACGTCCAAGAATGTAGACGACGTTGTCGCCTTGATGCAGAACACGTTGGAGCTGGCGACTGGACTTGGTGTTTCTGATCTTTTTCCTTCACTTAAGTTCCTTCCTGTCATAACTGGCTTGAAGGGTAAGCTTGAGAAATTGTTTGTGGTGGGTGATAAGATTTTGTCAGAAGTGATTGCAGAACACAGAGAGAAGAATGAGATGAGGAGGAGGAGGCAGCAGAATTCTGGTAATGGTGATGATGAGGTATATCAGGAAGATCTTGTCGATGTTCTTCTCGACATCCAAAAGGAAAATGACCTTGATATCTGCATAACTGACGACGCCATCAAATCTATAATTCAGGTAATTCAGTCTTATACTCTTCTTTGAATGCCTAATACAGCAAGATCTAAAAAAGTGGTTACAAGTTATAATCATGTTAGAAGTCTAAATAGATTTTAGGGATAATTAAGTTCTTTATGATTTCAACTGAGTTTTAGTCAAATTACTATAATTTTTTTTACTTTTCTATTATGTTCTTATAGGTTTATATGTTCTTAAATCGCATACCTGTGTATATTCCATTATAGTTTATCAGTTCATTATAGTTTGACTAATGCACATATATAAAGAGGAGCAAGGGAAGTAAATCACAAGTGTTTTACTTCATAAATATATTGGATTTTCGCTCACAAATTAATCTATCCATTCTCAGGACATGTTCTTTGGCGCAACTGAAACAACAGCAACAATTTTAGAGTGGGCAATGTCTGAATTGCTGAAGAACCCAGAGGTAATGAAAAAGGCACAAGCAGATGTAAGGAATGTCTTTGGAAGCAAAGGACAAGTAGAAGAATCAGAACTGCACAAATGTAAATATATAGATGCTGTTGTCAAAGAAACCTTAAGGCTTCACCCACCTCTTCCCTTGCTAGTTCCAAGAGAAAACAGTGAAATTGTTGAAATCAATGGTTATGAGATTCCTCACAAATCTAGGGTTATGGTTAATGCCTGGGCACTTGGAAGAGATCCAAAGTATTGGAAAGAAGCAGACAAGTTTCAACCACGAAGGTTCCTCGATCCCTCAACTGACTACAATTTCAGGGGTATGGATCATGAGTATATTCCGTTTGGGTCTGGAAGAAGGATATGTCCTGGAATCTCATTTGGTTATGCTGTTCTTGATTTGGCTATCGCCAAATTGCTTTACCATTTTGATTGGAAGCTTCCAAATGGGATGAAACCTGAGGAATTGGACATGGATGAAGCCTTTGCTAACACTGTCACTAAGAAAAACCATTTATGTGTGGTTGCCACGGTCTATCACCCTTAGTCATACATATAGTTTTACTATAGTACCTCTTGAAACATAATAAGAGATGCTTAAGTTTCAGAATAAAAAAGAGTGATCAGTCAATGAATGCACAGACAGACAAACACTCTTGTTTTATGTATGTAGCGATATAGTTGTTTTAATGAATAATGCCTTATGATTTTGCAATTGTTGTTTAAATAGAGAGATATGTCTCGCTATGTCTATTATACTTTTTTTGGTCATAACTCATGTATCCATTATATCATTTATAAAGAGTTGGTTCAAAACTCAAAGCTTTACACTTAAAAAAATGTTTTAAATGTGTTTGTTGTTATTTGGGCTACAAATCCCCAACATATGCTTCTTATTATACTTAAAACTTGTTTGTTGGAGTAATGTAGAGAAGATATAGAATACTACTCTTCAGTGGCGGCTTAAGTGAATTAAATCTCCAATGCATAATTTATTTATGTTATTCGTATCTATTTGACTTATCTAAAGAGTTAACACATCTTTCTCTTTAGTCCAAAAGAATCCACGCAAGCCACTTACCTCATATAAAAGGGAGTGTATATAGTTCCAAGAAGTCAAAAAAGTCTTTAGCAAATGGTCAAATTGCTGACTTTTCTTCAAAAGGATGACCTCATGCACGAAAATATATTTCGTTGAAAATATATTTAGGATAACCTTGTTCGTCCTCTCATTTTTTTTTTGTCATGTAAATCTTTGGACAAATAGGTATTTGATCAACTGATGAATTGAGGTTTTAAGATAGCCGACAAAGATTCCTTTCCCTAGAAATTTGCGATCTAGCTGATGTATCGTTGGATCAAATACATTAACTTCTTACACACATATTTTTTTATAGAAATATTTTTAGTTTTCCTAATAATGAGTTAATCTTGCATCCATCCACTTGGTTATATACGTTTAGTTCAAAATATAACTAATTTTGCGATAGAATAATGTAATAATAATACAAAAGTAGGCAATGTGTAGAGAGGAGTACTAGGTCCAAGTTGGGGGCCGCAGCCCGCAGGCGAGTGGAAGTCAAAGCCATTGGGCCTCGTGGTGGGCCTAGTCCTCGTGGGCCAGAAAGATAAGGTGGCGCGTGGCTAGCATCATTGGTTGAATCAATTGACTATTGTTTTACCGAGTTGGATCAAGTGGTAAGCGGCTTGTTCCAACTTAAGCAATTGACTATTGTTTTACCAACGGTTGGTTGGATCAAGTGGTAAGCGGCTTGTTCCAGCTTAAGCAATGTCTCAAGTTCGAGTCTTTGTGTATGTAGTAGCCACCGTTGGGAGACTCACCCACCATTTTCAGGTGCGCGACGCAGGTTGGGTCCGGATTAGTCGGGGCGAAGCTCCGGATACCGGGCGGAAAACAAAAAAAAATTGACTATTGTTTTGGAGCGCGTGAGCACGCCTGTGTATGTCTGGTTATAGAAAATCAATTATCAATATAAATAATAAAATGCAAATGAAGTCGTTCACAACCTCCTCTGAGCTTACATTCAAGCAAATATTATATCCTTTTTGATACTAAGTGTAAATAATATCCTGCTTTCGATGTTAAATACAACTCCTCATTTGTTCGTAGAAGGGCCTGAAGTGGTTTTCTTAGGTTATCTTATAAATTACTAACACCTCTATATGCATTCCAAAATCAATTATCAACATCAGCTGTTCATTTTCATAATTTATTTTGGCATGTATCGAAGTATTTGATACTAACTTAAAAGATAAATATGGCTTTGAGTTCATAATTAATTTTAGCATGCATACAGGTGTTTGGTTTTGGGTTTAATAATGAATATCATGAAAAGAGTACGCAGCACAATCTTATGTACTGCTCTTATTATGGGTAATAAATAACCAATCCGAAACATTGTCTTATTCTTTTGAAGACGTAAATAATATACAGATATTATCGTGCATTTCCACTTATAATATGTATGTATGTATGCATGCATGCATGCATGTATCACATGACTCTCTGAAAAGATGACTTTTTCAATGTGAGACATGGCAGTATCTAAGGGTAAGTTTGGTAGGATGGAATTGAAGGTAGAGAAATGGAAATGGAAATCAATTCCATGTATTTAGCATGTTTGGTATATACAAGAGGATATGGAATTCATTTCCACATTGAACCCAAATTGATGCAATTCCACCGAAATTGATTCCATCACATGACCCATGGAATTGTGAAAAATTCCATGGATTTCTACATTTGCCCCTGGTCTTCGACTGTGAAGCTCGACAGTGACTAAGCTCGACGGTGACTAAAGCTCGACGGCAACCCACAACGGCGACCCATGTGAGATCCCTTTTTCGCGACTATTCCTCATCGACGATGGCGACGAGATTCCGGCCACAACGACGGCGACCCACGATGACTGAAGAGCGACTATTCCTCTTGCGACTCCATGATTGCGCGACCCACGACGGCGACTAAAGCTCGACGGTGACCTACGACGGCGACTAAAGCTCAACGGCGACCCACGATGGTGACCCACAACGACTGAAGCTCGACGATGATTTTTCCTCCTTCGTTTCAACGGCGGCCTCTTGCAGATTGGGATGATGGAAGAATTTTAAAAAATAATAATTTAAAAGGGCTTTTAGGTCTTTTCATCTAAAATCAATGTCCCATTTCCATGACATACCAAACATATTTTTAAACCTCATTTCCATATCCATCAAAATGAATTCTGTGTACCGAGCCATAAATCAGTTTGAGTTGTGTAGTAAAAGCTTTCAGTGACAATGAGGAATGCCTTCTTCATGTTGAAATTCATGCCATTAGAAGAGAGAAACAAATGCTATTGTTTTCCTGATATTATTTCCGAACCAGATATATGGAATAATTGTATTGACATTATTAATTAATTAAGTTTATCATTAATATGGAATCAACTGGGAAATTTGGAGAGAACGTAGTTGGACCCATGGATCGCATATATACCGTGGTTGGCTAACATCATTATTTTAGTGAATGAAGGATGATCTGGAGATTAGCATGAACCAGAGCCAGTTTGACTACTCATCCCTAGTTTATTCGGGTCTAAAATACAATAATTATTAACAAATATTTTCAAGTTTTATTCCTTATATTAACCACTCTTTTCCAATTTCCACATTTCAATCACATTCTTTAATGTTAGCAAAAAGAAAAAAGTTAATCGATCTTTGATAACTAGAAGAGGAATTTATATTCATGCTATAATTTCTAAATGGATGCCATAAAAATGCTACTATGTTATGTGAGGTTGAGAATTTATGAGTTTTCTGAAATTGTTGTCCTTTTAAGAGGGAGAAATAATATTTTATATTTTATAAGAAAATAATAAAGTGAGGAAAACATTTCTTAGAAATTTAGTGATTTTAATTTCGGAGGATTTAATTTATTCCTATAGATACATTACACTATATATAACATGAGTTTATATTTAGAATCAGGAGGAGTATGTAACAGGGTCTAAAGG
Source organism: Vachellia pachyceras (assembly GCA_025593235.1). Lineage (NCBI taxonomy): Eukaryota > Viridiplantae > Streptophyta > Magnoliopsida > Fabales > Fabaceae > Vachellia > Vachellia pachyceras. The sequence continues at coordinate 14,749 of JANTPZ010091049.1, read as the reverse complement.
AGCTTTATTATATCATCTCATAAATTACCAATACCCTTATAATAATTAATTTTAACATGTACAGAGGTGTTTGGTTTTGGGTTCAACAATGTATATCATGAAAAGAGTACATGGCACAATCTTACGCACACTTTCAGTATCGGGAAAAATTAACCCATCACAAACATTGTCTTATTCTTTATAAGACGTAAATATACAGAGATTATCGCAGATTTCTCACTAGAGGGCATATGGGACTCTACTTGCATGAGTGTGTATTACTTGACTCTTCGGAAGAGGACTTTTTCGATATGAGACTTAACAGTGTCTGGATCAGTGTGAGCTTCGTAGTAAAAGCTTTTAGTGACAGTGAGAAATTATATTTTCTCATTTAATTGCTGCAGCTGATGATGAAAAACAACTTTCTTCAGTTGGATTTGATATTATATTTTCTCATTTATTTAAGCAAGCCCAAATTGTGGGTCCAAGTCTTCCTCATGCAGGGAACGCTTTGGAGAAATTCATCCAAAAGAGGAAACAGGAGCTCCAAAGGTATTATTTTTTTGTTTGTTTTAAATTTTCCTCATCTTCAAAAACATTTAATAGAGAGTTCTTTATATTTATTAAAAAAACCAACTTCATTAATTTTCTTAATATTTACAAACTGGTTATTTAACTCTTATGAGCTCTTTGGTCTATACTATGGCAATTGCAGTGGATGGGTAAGCAACACAGAAGGATGGAAGGCATAAGTGGCATACATTTCAGAAAGATTTGAGAAGTTACAGAATTGGGAAATGGCTCTGAAATTTCAAAGAAAGACGAATGGCTATCTTTTCAACACTCCCGCAGCCACCGCAGCAGCATACACTCATATTAACAATGGAAAATGTCTTGATTATCTACTTTCACTCTTGGACAAATTTAAGAATGCTGGTTTGTTCTTTCAAACTTACTCTGATGGGTTTGTATTATTAATCTGTATTATGAATTACTTACTGGGTTTTGCACTAACGCTAAATTGTATATGTATATGTATAAAAATTTTGCTTAGTTCCTATTATATACCCACATGACGTTTATGCTCGACTCCATATGGTTGATAGTCTTGAAAAAATGGGGATTAATTCCCATTTTAAGGAGGAGATCGGAAATGTAATAGATGACAAATGGAGGTATTATATATTAAAGTATTCGTATTTCTTTTTGTGTCAATGACAAGCTTTGAATTGAAGAAGGCTGCAGAGTCTAATCTATTTTTTTTATTTGATTGTTAACACAGAAAGTGGCAACGAGAAGAAGATGAAATAGTACTAGACCCAACCACATGTGCCACGGCATTTCGTTCCCTACGTTTGCATGGATATAGAGTTTCTTCATGTTTTGCGTCTTTCTTCACACTGAAACTCCCTATAGCTTAAAATTATTTTTTAAAAAGAAGATTCATATTTGTGGACATGTAGATCCACTTGACCGCTTTGCAAACTACAAATTCTGCAATACCCTCCAAGGTTATTTGAAAGATGTTGAGGCTGTTTTGGAGTTACATAAGGCCTCACATATAGTTTCGAATTCAAATGATTCAATTTTGGAGGAACTAAACTCTTGGACGGGATCCTTTCTTAAGGAGTATGTGTTTCCTACCTCAAGAAGTACTCATAAACTTTATAATATTGACCACGAAGTATGTTTACAGTATACTATATTAGTATACAGTAATCTCACAAAATTCAATTTCAACCCTCAGCATTTTAACGGTCGACATATTATTTCAGGTACATTTTGCCTTACGTTTTCCTCATCATGCTTATTTGGATTTCATATTCAACCGAAGATCTATAGACCATTGCAAAGTGGACCAAAAGAGAATGTTGAAATCTTCGTATAGGTGCATATTGGAGTATCAAAACCAACTCTACGCGACTTTCTCGAGTTAGATATTTAGATTACTTACTTCGTATTTTATGGCAATTCTCATTCAGTTCTTTGAACCATGGAAATAAAGAATTCCTGAAATTGGGAGTAGAAGACTTCAATCGCCGCCAGTTATTCTTTCGTGAAGAATTCGATCTCTTCAATGAGTTAGTAACTTTTCCAATTACATAAAGTTGTGTGTATTGAAAATTTGAGGTTGTTTTTCTGTACTAATCAGCATATCATGATGATGGTCAGGTGGTTTATGGAGAGTGGACTAGAAAAATTGCATTTTCCAATCTCAAAAACAAAAGCTGCCTATCCCTTCTTGACAGTTGCAGCAACACTGACATCCCCAGAACTTCGCGAAGTCCGTCTAACGTGGGCAATGCAAGGCTTGCTCACATGTGTTGTTGATGATTTCTATGATGTTTGGAGTACTGATGAAGAGGAACACATCAACCTTATACAGTTAATGGAGAATTATGTAAGATTTGTAATGAAGCCACCACATGTATACTTCTCTTTCTGCATTGATATATGTACAAGAATACATTATTATTTCCTCCGAACATTGAACCACAGGTGGAACGTAGATGTGGACAGAGAAAGTTGTTCTGAGACCGTTAAGATGTTATTCTTAGCAATGAAGTGTACAATCTCTGAGAGTGCAACACAAGCATCTAAGGTTCAAGGGCGTAATGTATTGCACCACTTGATTCAAATTGTAAACCAATGATGTGCGTGTGTGTGTGATCATTTCAATCTCATCTCAGTCTTCTTATTACTCCAAATATTTATCTTTATTGGGTGCAGTGGGTGGATTTGATGAGGTCACAGCTAAAGGAAGCAGAATGGTTTAGAAGTAAGTATGTGCGTGCCAAGCATTGAAGAATATGAGCGTAATGGAATTACATCAATGGCGTTGGGACCGATTCTTTTCCCAGCAATGTATCTTATCGGACCCAAGCTTCCACAAGCCGTCATTGAAAGTGATGAGTATAACTACCTCTTTGAGGTTGTGAGTCTCTATGGGCGATACCTAAACGATGTCAATGGCTACCAGGTGACACAATCTGTAAATTTTTCTGAATATATTAACTATATATAGTTTGTGCAGAGGGAAAAAAAACAAGGGAAGATCTGAACTCAATAAGCTTGAGAATGATTGATTTGAGTGGGTCGGAAAGTGAAGGAGAGATCATAGAGAAGATCAAGATGAAGATTGAGGAGAAGAGGAAGGAGTTGTTGAGAATAGTGTTGAAGGAAGAAGGAAGCGTACTTAGAAAAGAAGTGAAAGATGTGTATTGGAAAATGTGCAAATCGCATCACCTGATTTATAAGGATGAAGATGTGATTCATGCTAAAGAGATGTCTAATGAGGTGCTTAACATCTGAGACATAATTTTAAATGATCCCATTGTTTTAAAATAGATACAATAATTAACATTCTACTATTTTTGGGTTTTCCCCTTTTATATGTTTAACCTAGGCGAATTTATAATTTGGTAAATAAAAGTTGTTAATATTTAATGAAATGTTAGTAATAGGTATATAAAACACGTAAATAATTTGAAAGTGTGAACTTATTATCTAAATAAATAAAAGTTGGTAATACTTAATGAAATATTGGGAATACTTCAACAAAACTTGTGAATGTGTTAGAGTCAAAACAAAATAGTGTACTTATTTCATTTTTCATTATATACATTGAAATGCATTTCGTTTTCTACACTTGCACGGATATAATGTTTCTTTATGTTTTGTTTCTTTCTTAACACTGAAACTCTCTATAGTTTAAAATGATTTATTTTTTAAAAAAGTCAAATATTTGTGTATTTTTATATGCACTTGATCACTTTTCAAAGGACAAATTTTGCAATATCCTTCAAGGTCATTCGGAAGATGTTGAAGCTATTTTGGAGTTACATTAAGCCTCACATATAGTTTCACATTCAAATGATTCAGTTTTGGAGGAACTAAACTCTTTGAGAGATCCTTTCTTGAGGAACATTTGTCTTCTTCCTCAAGAAGTACTCATAACCTTTATAACCATATTGACCATGAGGTAAGTGTGTGTAGGGTTGGGAAAACGGGTTGGGTCCACCCGCCAAAACACGGTGGGTTCGCCAGCCCGCCCCGTGGGTTAGGCGGGTTGAGCCCGCGGGTTGGAGGGCCAGCCCGCCAATCCGCTGTTTTAATTTTTTTTAAAAAATATATATTATATATATTTTCTTACCTTTTTCATCCTAATATTTTTTTACAAAGAAAAAAAATAATATTAAACTCTATTTTTAGGAAATTATTGAACACTTATTGATGAGATTGGAAAATGATCATGAAAATATGCATTCTTATAAAAAAAATTGGGTAAAAAAATAGAAAAAAATTATTTTTTATAAAAAAATTAAAATAAAAAAAGCTGGCAGGTTGGCGGGCGGCTCGGGCTGCATTTTTGCAGCCCGTTGTTGTGGCGGGCTGAGACGGGCCAACCCACCTCAGCCCGCAACCCGCGGGCTGACCCGCTTTCCCATCCCTAAGTGTGTGTGTGTCTACACACACACAGAGTACACTATTATATGCAGTAATCTCACTATACATTCAATTTTGACCCTTAACATTCATTACCAGAAAAATGACATTTAGCGACGGAAAAATCTATTGCTAAATGGTTATTTTCCTTCAGAAAATTTCCATTTAGCGACGGAAAATATTAGCGACCCTCGTTTTAGCAACGGAAAATAGTCATTTAGCGACGGATTTTCCGTCGCTAAATGGCATTTTTCTAGTAGTGATTTTAACAATTCATAGATCAAGTACTTTTTGCTCTACGTTTTCCTCATCATGCTTATTTGAAATTAAACATGCTCATGACCCGTTTCATAACCCTTGACCAATAAGCTCAAGTGCCGAGTTGCAAAATTTGGGAATGAATATAAAATTTATTCTATCATTTTATTTCTTGTATTAATAACATTTATAGATCCTCTTACTTCTAATTATAAATCATGTGACTACTACTAAAAACAATTTTCATGTTTAAGTGTTGAACTTTTTTTTATATTGTTATCTTAATCTTATTTCTTTTAATTTAATTTTGATATTAGTTATGTCTTAAATTAAAAATTTTACTACTTTAAATTGAAAAAAATAACATTTTTTTTTTGTTAAAACGGGCCAAAAGCTCACGCCCAGGTGGAGCCTGCCACTTCAAGGGATCGGCTTAAAAAACAAGCCTGGATCAGCCTGAATTTCCAACTCTAATTAGATGTGTTATGGCTTCAAGTTGTTCTTAAAGTGATGCATGTTCCTACTGTAGGTTTGCGATCCGTTTGGTGTGACAACGCATGTATTGAGATGTTTATTTCGTCAGAAAGAAGGTAGTTGTCCGGATCATTACTTGTTGGGTACATACCTGCTACTGTGCAAGTTGCTGATGCACTCACAAAGGCTCTACCTACTACTCTTTTTGCTATTCATATCAGCTCGGGTTATTGTCAAAAGGGAAAGCGCGACGGAAATATTAATGAATATAATATGGGCTTTGTCACCCAAAAAATAATATGGGCTTTATAACAGGTTGGGTCTCAGCCCAAAAATCAGTTGAGAATTTGTAATGCTTGCTGTTTAGAGTCCGAGTCTATTACGTGATTGTGTATAATGGAAGTGGTTAATCTCTCATAATATGGTGAACTAATGTTTGGATCCATGCATGAAGGGATGCCCTCATTTAATATCCGACAGTACTTTGAATATGATTACCTCCAGCAATTAAATATGTGTGCTTGGTAAAAAATAAATTACCTAATTACAGCTTTTTGTGACATGATATCCAGTGAAACATTTGGTTGTAAGTGAGTTAATGAGTAAATCAAATAAGCCTGGAGAGAAATAATAAATGTAAGATGAAATGGAAAAAGGGATGTATGTACAGGGTAAAGATTTTCTTACGAACTGGATGATTGGAGGGAATAACATTGTTGCATTGGTGAGACCAAAATATAAAAGCGAAGGTTAATGAGGGAGAGGAATGTTGGATGGAGGGATTGGGAGGAGATGAGGGGTGAGAGTGTGGGGATAATGACTGGACAAGTAAGCGCATATGAATTAAGATGAAGATGAAGATGAAGGAACAGGAGTAACATAGTCCAACAGGGCAAAATTCGCACCTGCGAGTGATGAATCAAGTTAACAAAAGCTGGTGGGTCTAATTCAATCTGATATCACTTAGCTTGCTGTTTATAATTCAATCTGATATCAAAGATGTTTTCTGGAAAATGTGCAGAACACATCACTTAGCTTACAAGAAGGATGATGTGATTCATGCAAAGAATATGCCTCAAGAGGTTCTCAACATCAAAGACGCAGTTCTCAAAGATCCAATCATCATGGACTCATAGACCACATATACACTACGTGTTTGGTTAACATAGTTAGTGAATGAAGGATGATTTAGAGATTAGCATGAACTGGCTCATTTACTAGAATAGGTTTCACTACTCATCTCTAGTTTACTTCGTTCTTAAATATAAAACATTATTACGACTCTTTTCAAGTTTTATTCCATATTAACCACTCTTTTCCAATTTCCGAATTTTAATCGCATCCTTTAATGTTAGCAAAAAGGAGAAAAGTATAATTTCTAAATTGATGTCATAAAAATGCTCCTATGTTATGAAATTGAGAATTTATGAATTTTCTGAAAACATTATCCTTTCAAGAAAGAGAAACAAGATTTTATATGTTATAAGAAAATAAGAAAGTGATGAAAACCGTAACATCTCAATTTTTATCTTAAGATTTCATTATAGTTAAGAATGAGTTAATAATAAAAATGCTAATCAAATAAAGTAAAGTAAAATATAAATTTATTTAAATTTATATATATATATGCAATTATATAATATTAAAAAAAGTAGAGAAAAGAGAGGTGTCAGATTTGCATGTGATTATATATATTAAAAAAATAGAGAGAAAGGGGCTTGCGTGCACGGAATGGAGTGGAAAGGGAGAGGGAGATTGTGTGAAGTAGAAGTAAGGTAAAGTAAAAGAAGAAGAACAGAAAAAAGAAAAAAAAAAAAAGAGAGAGAAGGAGAGAGAGCAGCGTACGGACAAGGGCATTTACATTTGTTTTCGATTTTATTTTCAAAATTTTAAATTTATTTATTTATTATCTTGAGTATTTTAAAAATTTATTTATATTTAAAAGATATGGTGTTTAACATGAAACGATATTTTAATTCAATAGTGTATGATTAAATAGTTAAATTTTATTGGAGTGAATTTATTATTTTACTACTATATGATTTTTAATATATATTTATGTATATTTTTATTATAAAAAGTTTATAAATTAATATCCCGTCGGTATCTTTACTTATTAAAAATTTGTTTAAAAATTTCAAGTCCTTTAAGAATGATTTTTACCACCAAATTAGTTGTAAACTAATGTGTGATAATGTTTAATTTTTTAGACTAATTATAGAAAATTTGTTGGTAATATTTTCTTACTTGACGAGAGGTAACCACTTTCCTGTAATTGTGCATGCTTGTAACATATTTGTGAGTGATTTTAAATATTTAGTATTATGAAAAGTGCTATTGATATTTGATGAAATTGTCTTGTGGACAATAAAACTATGTTGTTAATGAAATTGTATTGTGGGACATATTTCCATTTAAGAAATAATATGTGATATATATCTATCTAATGATATTGTTTCATAATGTTAGAAATACTGTATTGAGAACTTGGAAGTGGTTGATGTTAATTTGATGGGAGATTATTTTAGAGAAAATAAAGGGGTGGATTTCTTGTACAAAAAGAGGAAATAAGGTGGCAGGCTTCCAGTGTACACTGGTTAGTCCTTTGGCCCATGTGCATTAAGTAGGGCCTTTACACCCTACTTATATAGTAGAGGAGGAACCCATTGTCTAGTCTTGTGCTATATGGATTTTAACCCATCCATATCACTTGATTGGTGAGCTCGTTGAATTATACTACCAATCACATGGGTCAGTGCTAACCCATGGGTTCAAATAGATGATATAATGCTATGGAGGAAATAAAGGACGTCTGAGAAATAAATTCTAATATATTGATTTTGTGCAATTTTGTGATGATATAAGCATGAGATCATAATATTGTAAATTGATAAAAATATATATATATATATGTTGATTACATGACTTTTATTTGATGATGTTATATTCATTGAAATTATCCCACTTGATACCTCATGGGCACTTACTCGTATACTCAGTAAGATAGTTTGTTGGTTGATGAGATTTTCGTCTCACCCCATTGTTCAAACATTTTTTTCAGATGATAGTTCCTGTTCTGGTCCGTTATGGAAAACTCCGGAAGTTTAAGCTACTTTCATTAAAAGTAGTACTTCTATCTTTTTGTTTGTGCTGGATCTTATATATTGTCACATTAGAGCTCATCCTACATACTCTTATTTATTTTGGTTAATTGATGCATCAACGGTATATATTTAGTCTTCATATACTATCTAACCCTTAATGATTTTTATGTAGAATCCATATCCTGGTTCTACATAAGCATTGGTAATAAAAACTATTTTGTTAGAGAATTGGGCGTTATAGTAAATATATTTTTCTCGAGCGGCAGATGTTCTAAGTTATAATGATTGTTATAATAGTGCTTATACAAATATTTCAATTAAATTTTTCGTTAATTCATGTTTTAAGAAAAGGATTTTTACAAAAACATTTTTTAGAAATTTATTGATTTGAATTTCGGAGGATGTGTTCCTATGTATACATAATTTTTTTTATTGAGATAATGCATTTAGGACTTATCATTTATCAAAAATAATTAATGTATCAACCTGACATTCATCTTGAATGGAAGAAACAGCCGTGCAGCTCAATCGCCCTCACAAATCGATCCTTATCGGCTAATTAATTAATTAAAAGCTTCCAAATAAAAAAAAATACTGACATCTCATGGGCAAGTGGCTTGGTTAAAGAAACCCACCGGAATTGTAGCGAAATCTAAATAAACTATTAAATATAAATGTTGTGAAAATGGGAGATTTGATATTTGGGTGTTGTGAAAATGGGAGATTTGGGATTAGGGAGATGAACAAATAAAAAAAAATGTAAAGATGAGAGAAACAATTCTTATTCATTTCAATCTCTAAATCATATATATTACATAGCTTCCATATATATAGTCCTTCAACTCAACTAATGTTATATAGAATAAATACAAATATCAATTTACATATGTACACAATATGTAACCATTTCATAAAAACCTCTAAAAGCTATTCATGAGAGGGGTTATTATGAATGAGATATGGAAGGCTAATAGTTTATGAACATCTACATATATAATGTTTATAACACTCTCTATTGGATGTCCATGAACAAATATTATGCCTCATTAAAATCTTACTAGGAAAAATACAGTGAGACAAAAACATAATGAAAGAAAAATAGTACACTATATATTGAAGTTGCCTTGTCAAAAACCTTACCATGAAAACCCTGTGGGACAAACCTTGATTAAGGAAAAGAGTATAGCATGATCTTTACTACCCCTGGTAACATTATATTTATTCCCTCTGATGACAATATCATTCATCATCATTAAAACATATTTCTTGACTGCGAATGTCATCAATGGTTTTTCAGATATTTAATCTTCCATGCATCTAAATCACATAAATGCATTGCCATCAAATTATATACTGAAATGTATTTCTCGGTCATATCTTCTCGATATGTCGAATTAATGTATTCATTTACCATATCTTTCGGATATGTTAATTGATTCTACACATTTTTCAATCAATTATATATATACTCAAATTCTTTAATTCACACAATATTGAATGCTTTTCTTAGACAAGTTTATTCTTAGACAAGTTTAAGGGCAGTACTAGAAAAATGTCATTTAGCGATAGAAAAATCTATCACTAAATGACTAGTTTTCTTCAGAAAATTTCCATTCAGCGATGGAAAATATTAGCTACCCTTGTTTTAGCGACGGAAAATAACTATTTAGAGACAGATTTTCCTTCGCTAAATCGCATTTTTCTAGTAGTGGGGGTTACATATCCTTCAAACATTCTGATGCACATTTCACTGTTCATTGAGCCATATGCATAAGCTTTAACAATATTCAATATACGCATATTTTCATATATTCTGTCAGTTCACTAATTATTTTTTATCCACCCAGAAATAATATACCTTATACCTTATCATAATCATCATACAAATGTGAAAACATGTGTTTTCACATAAATATCCACATGTCTCATAACAACCTTGTATTTCATGCATTTGGACTACTAGTATATAATTCTCAAATATCAAAATGATGCAATAATATTTTATTGCATCTTTTTTTTTCTGTTCTGTTGCTCAATCACCTTCCTATAATCCTTTTATGATAAATTCATATATAAGATTCTCATTATTGATCAAGTGATATTATTATTAGAACCGTTGTCAACAACGTTATTTTTTTTGGTTTCATTTTTCTCATTGTAACATAACTTATCAAAATCTCAATATTATTTTTTAGGTGCCTGAATCTCTCTTGACGTTTTTATAACTAGTTATATCTTGGCCTCTTATAGAGTGTTAGCCTCCTCAATATAATCATATTAATTATATGCTCCCCTTTATCCAAAGTATAATATCTAGAACCGATTGTTTATCATGCTTCAGACATGTCTCATTTTCATTTATACTAATTTGAGCATTTTCAGTTGGAATATTAGAATTAATAATTTTCATGTAGGTCAGTAATTAGATCTGGCAAGTATTTTTATAATATCTCATGAATGCAATATTCGATGAACTTCTGGTTCATACTATTTTATTTGAGGATCTATATTTGACAGTAATAATGCATTACATGTGTTTTCGTTTCCAGCCACTTCATGTCTCCTCTCATGTGGAAAAACTTTTTCAAATGATAATCAACTAATAATGCAGTACAAGCCTCATAAAATCCATTTGCTCCCTTTAAAAACATAATTTTGTTTCATTTAGAGATAAACAAGAAGGAGAATCTTGCCCAACATTTATCTCAACTTTACATCTATGTGCATTATGGTGGACTTAAGAATAAACATAGCATATTCAGACCTTTAAGATGGAAAATATATGACTTGGATGATCAAACAAGTCATGCTAACAATAAATCTGTTTAGATCAGTAAATTTCTGGTTTACCGTGACTTTTCAATTTTCATATTAATTTAAAATCTCAATATGATATATTTAACATGACATCAACAAATTATGAAAATTAAAACACATTTATTTCTAGATATATGATGAAATTCCCATACCCATATATTGCTTGTTTCAAGCAATATAAAAATTTAATAATTCACAAAACTTGCTCTCAGTAGCCTTCAATTAATTCATAACGCACCTTAGTATTTATAAAGGGAAGTAAACAATTTATATAACGTTACAACCATGATTGTAAAATATCCACATACAAGGGTATTAGGCACCCCACACTTTCAAATATTTCACATTTTATGATTATAATTTAAATTAGAATCTCATGCCATATAATTCTCTTCCATGCTCATTGAATTAAAATTTCTTCGGATTTTGTGATTCTAATTTCACAAAGTATCACTACATTTTAAACCCAAAGCTTATTCTCAAACCAAACTTTTAAAAACTCCACTTAAATATGGACAAATGGAATATAAAATATTCTATTGTTCTTATCTCCAACCTTCACAATTGAATCTCATTACACAACTATTTTCACATATAATTCATACACACTCAAAAATGTAAATCAACACCCATTAATGTCTACATAACCGAAAGACCATAATACACTTAAGTACAAAAAAATTAATTTCAACGCAACAATCATGCATATGAGTGAATGACTTTAAATATAATGAATTCTCATTAAATCATGTAAAATTGTCATCCGAATTAATGTACTCATTGATCAAGACAACCAAACCACAAACTGATCATATGAAGTAAACTCATTGAAGGTCCCCTTGGCCCTCCTAAACTTTCTTCAGCCAAGGCATAATAAACTTCAGACTAGTAATTTACGTGATTAATTTTTATGTTAGTTTTCTCTTCTTCTGTTTTGGATAATAGCGACATTTTATTCCCTATTATCCATTTATCCACTGAACTAGCACTTTCAATCGTATTTGATAGATTTTTCTGTTTTGTTTTAAGGTGACTAGACATTTAAATTTTTCTTTAATCTTCAGATAAAAGAGGAATCTGATTCATTTTTTAGGTTCACAACAAATGGTCAAGTTTTGAGCCCTTCGACGACAATCAACCATTTTGAATCTTCATAGAATATTCCTTTTTTGATTTCCCCCCATTGGTTTCTGTTCCTTATTTTATCTTTCATATCCTTTTCCTTTTCGTAAATTAATAAATTATAGAGGCCACCTGTGAATGCTATCTTGACTCGGTCCTTGTAGAATATGTTTCTTCCCTTTTTATTATAACAAATAATTGTTTGACATGGCTATTGTCTTTGATAATCAGATTATTTTAGTTATTTGGTAGCTGACCTAAGAAGATATCTCTTCAAATCTATATCAAGCACCTAATGTACGTAAGCCTAAGAAGATAATCCAAATCCCTCAGTTGTAAAGCCTAGGAAATTCAAAATTACTCAAAAGAATTATGCCAAAAGATCACCGAATCAATCACAAGTAATTAAATCTCTCATTCGCTTACCTTCTAACATGGAATTTCCATTGCCGTGCGGGAGGATTGGGTTCTGTGCAGGGCATTCCTCAAAAATAGAGAACCTTCAACAAACAAAGCATAGGACTCTTTACTGCGCATGCACTCCACTTGTAGAGTTAGATCTAAGCCTTATGCTGTAAGCGCTTCAAGTGCAATAGAATTCCGTTAAGTAATGATGAGCAATAATGATCAAATGATCAACAAGTGGCATGAATTAAGTAAGCATATCATCGTGCTGATAACTTGCTGTGAAAATAAGAGATTTGGGATTGGGGAGATGAACAAACAAAAGAGAAATTACAAAGATGAGAGGAACAATTCTTATTCATCTTAATCCTACATCATATGTATTAAATAGCTTACAATATGTAACCATTTCATAAAAACCTCTAAAAGATATTCATGAAAGAGGTTATTCGGAATAGGATATAGAAGGTCAATAATTTATAGATATCCACATATATAATGTTTATGACAATAAATAAATAAATTGGGATATATAGTGAATTAAGGATATCTGCTTTTTATTTTGTACATGAATATAAGTGCATTCCATTGTTATTATTATATCACCAGTGGCTGCTTCACTTTTATTGATTAATAAACCGAATCGTGTTACTAATCATACATACCAAAACAAACAAGATAATATATATATATATATATATAAAGTTATACCCATAAACATTTACCAAAAGTGCATTCAACACTATATATATATATTTTGAGATGTAAAAATACTTACAAATAAAAAATGTAAAATAGTTAAGCATTATAAACATAATGTTTTCTTTAGATAATGCATTAATTTTAAAGAACAATTAGAGATAACTTTCCTGCAAACGTAGACATTAGAAGAAATAGCCTAGTATTGTAAAAGATAATAATAATATCCAAAGGTAGACATTTAATTAATGCATCAAACACTATTGAATTCTGACACTTGGGACTTTGTATTATATCTTGAATGGAAGAAACAGCCTTGCACGTTCGTTGTCACATGTTGGTCTTTCACGGCTCCAAATAAAAAAAATAACTGATGTATATGTAATATTATAAAAGAGTATTATATTAAGCACCGTAGTACCGCAAATAAGTCTCTTTTTAGTAAACCTCATTAAAATTGCAAATTGACTTATTCAAAGACTGAAAGTATTGGTGCCAACCCATTCGATACAACTGTCTGGTAAAATTAATAAGACCAAAAACAAAGTCAACCATTTAATTTGAACGGATATTTTCTTTTTCAAATGTCATATTCGATACAACTGATCAGATTTCATTGGAAACATCACATAATAATAATGAGAGGAAATTACTGTGTGGCCATGAAAATTATATTTAATTATAAAAAGTTCTAATGACAAATGACAAGCATAAACATATTAACATTTCTTATATTGTAACTTATTATTATTAGATTTTTGAATAATTAAACTAATTAAATCTATTTAAAATAACAAAATCCAGATTCAGACATTTGATTTCTCTTATAAGGCCTTTGGACCAAAATACCCCTTATAATTAAAAAATTAAAGGTCAAGCGCACCCTTATATTTTGGCCTTTTAACAATATGGAAAAAAAAATCCCTTTGGATCTTATTAAGGCTTTGTTAAGATCGAATGTCTGATTCCAGATTTTGGTATTTCGACTGCGTACGTTTAATTAGATTCTCACTAGTAACTATTCCCCCTCGTAATAATAATGATAATATAATATTAGAAAAAGGCGTCAGTGCATGTGTTGTGCGAGAGCGGGTGGTGGTTGTAACTTGTTAAGTCGGTATAGTGGGTGTTTTTGGGAATTCGTTAAGAGAAATGAGTTTACGGATTCCAAAAAATTTACAAAACATGAGAAGAATTTACGAATTTCGAGATAATTTTATCTTGGTTTGCATACACAGTTGAGAAGAAGTTCTTCCCAACATGCAAAGTATTATATTAATAAGTGTTTTACAGTATTAGAGTTGTATTAACCGTAATATTAAGGAAGTCAACAAAAAGGAGGTCCGTTGATTAGTATAAAAGCAGAACTTGGCTTTGCGTCTCAACACGAGCAAACCCGCCCTCTATAGCTTGACGATATTAGTTTTAGTTTCTTTTTCCTCGTT
>JANTPZ010091048.1:0-10672 GCA_025593235.1 Vachellia pachyceras | reverse complement strand
GGGGAATTGAGTATGGACCCAACAACAAGATGTGTAGAATTTAAGCCACAAATTATGATTTGTTTTGGAGGCTTCATGATTCACCAATCCCACTATGCTTTTTCTCATCTTCTATCTTTCATTTATGGCTTGCCATACCAGTTTGTGATTACTCCGTTTGCTTCGTACCCATTATTGATTTAAGAGCAAGGGATCCTAACCCATCATCAAATAAAATAATTGTCGAGACCATGATGGGTATATATCAGATGGACAAATGATTAGTTAGCAGATAATTAATTAGTGATGATACATATATAGTGTAGCTTCACTCTTGTGCATCTAAATGGAGCTGTTCTGAAGGAATGCTTCTTGCGGGAACTACTACACAAAGTCAAATAATCAGTATCACGAAGCTTAATCAACACACACACAAGAATTACAATTACTCATTCTTGCAGAATCTTAAGAATGATCCTCTGATTACGATACAGGACATTTCAATGCACAGATGGGATTTCACCAATTGAATAATCACGGTCATTGATTAAGGATGGAGATCTGAGATGAATGCGGGTTTTTAGTTTTGAATCAATTATGGAATGGGAGAAACGAAAGTAGATGAATGGGATCATACATGTTGTAGGATACTCTATATGTAGGATCAGGATGGTCCCAGTTATCTCACAGCTAGCTTCATTAATTCAATCATACACTTTTGCCACCAACTCATTACTCCGTTCGGTCCTAACGGGACCTTACAGTGACTTGTGGAATTATTTATCACTTTCCTGCCCAACCAACCACCATGTTCTTCCCTTCCTTTCTTCTTCTTCTTCTTCTTACAAAAAAGTTTGGATCTCGAAGGGCTCACCACAATCACAGCATGTTTACACACTTAGATATCACTTACAGAAATATGTATAGATCGTCTATCAATAGTATTTTCACATCATTAACGGAATTTGAACTTACGATCTTGTAGGTTAAGAGCCACTTTCTTACCAATTATACTGATCAACAACTTGCCAATTGGAACTCCCAAAAAGTCTTGATGCATGGTCAATTTTTCAAGTTTCCAAAATTGGGCACGGTTCGTTCTTTTTTGCCCCTACTCATAATTGGGCAGAGCCTGAATCTGACAGATGAAATTTTTTTTTTTGATACAACAGATGAAATTAAATAGAACCAAATGAATCACTCAGAAGCCATATATATAGGACCATTATATATTGGATGGTGCAGGCTTTTCGGCCCATCAGTAGAAGGATTGGATGGTGCAGGCCCAAACTCGTCCTTATGACCTGTATGGATCGAGTTACGTTTTGGGGTATCGATCGGATACATGAGAAAGCGATGAAACTCACCTGACCTGAGAATTTTATTATTCTTTTTTATATCTTCTTAATTGAATTGTGTGGTTGTGAGTAAGAATCTTAATTAATTAAACCTATATACTACACACTAAAGGGGGAAAAAGAAAGATGAAATTAACTTTTAACTTATACTTTGATTTTATTGTAATTTAGTTCATCAACTTTAATGCATTCCAACTCGATCCATACAATTTTAATCATTTTTAATTAAACCACTGACATTTATTACATATTTCTATATGATATTTTTTAAAATATATGGACTAATTTATAAAATTATTTAAAGGAATAATTTACAATGAATCAATGTTAAGTACTAAACTACAGTTGAGTCAAAATTATTAAGATTAAGTTGCATTAAGTTAAAATGTATAAATTGAGTTACAATCTAGCCAAATCCATGGGCGGACCCATCTACCTTTCACCGGGTGCAGCCGCACCTCCTGACTTCCAGAAAATTAGGTATATATTAGTACTATATGATTTATTTTGCACTCACTCATTTGTTAATTTTGAACCCACTAAATTTTTGGTCAAATTCTTCTCAAAAGATATTAAGAATAAATCCCATTTTTCTTCTCAAAAAATAATTTGCATTCCCTGAGTCAGGATCCTAGGTCCGCCACTGGCCAAATCTATTGGGATGTTTAAACCATATCAATTGCATGCAAAACATTCTTTAACTTGAGATGATTATATATATGTATGTATATCAGCATACAGATGCGAGCAAATATAAATTATGAGATAACATATATATATATGCGCTTATTACGACCATCTCTTCTTTCTTCTACGTATTACGAGATAGAATTCAATAAGCCTGTACGGTCTTTTTCGTGTCTGGTTCGGGTCAATATAATGATAAGCGCACTCAAAACAACTCTGCCAATTAATAAAGAACAGCTACCAGGAAGCAGTATTTTGTGTTGTGCCATCGGTTTTTTTTCTAAAAACTGTCAAATGCATACGCTCATCCGTAGAGCTACATTGAATTTACCTAGTACCTGGTACTGACACATATGAATGATACCTTTTTCTCCTTATTAAATATGGCACGAGCTAGTTTCGTGTGGGATCAACAACGTCCGTAGGGACATGCGCGAACAGATAAGTAAGACACGTTAAAGCTACGGCCAACTGAAAGAACGAGCCAGGCATAGCCACGTTTTATTGAGTGTGGGTAATTTTAGGTATATATATATATAAATATCTATTAAATTTTTATTTTACACCCAATAATTTTTAAGATTTGAACCCACTTAAATTATCTATACTTGTAAACTTGTTGTCATTTGTTTAAAAATAAAAAATTGCCCCCACTAGTTTAGGGTGCTGGTTCCGCCACTCGAACATGTTCAACCACACCTTCGTTTCATGATTTCAGCTTAAACATGATTCTTTAATCTGTGTGAATTTATGTGTTGGTTTTGAAAATGAGAACGGAGTGGAATATATAATTATATATATACCTCTCCAGGATGATCACATGTATTGATTATATTTAAGAATAACTAATTAAGAGCACGTTTGTGCTTTTGATTTCAATATAATAGTGAATGGTTAATGAATAGGAGAATTTGGATTTGTGTTCCCGAGCTGATCCTAATCGAGAGATGATTTGGCATTCATTGTCTTTTTAGGGTTTCTGATGGACAATCCATTTGCTAGGAGCACTTTCGCCTATGGAATGAGAAGGATTCAACTATATATTATTCAATTTATTATGCTCGCGCACACATATATACATATATGCACACGTCATGGGCAGAGTTTCATTCACTTTTTTTTTTTTTTGTATCCACGACTTATATATACGTTGCATCCATTTGCAATCCATTATATATCTCTAGTAATGTCGTTGGGAACTGTTATATATATAATTTTTCTTCTTTCCTCTGTGATCGACTGATCTTTTTTTTCCTTCAAATCTCTTTGGTCCGAAAGGTGAGCGTGTGCGAGAAAGGTAAGTAAATCAATATTCATTTCGTTAGATTCATTGTATATATGGCAGCTAACTTATTATCTGGAAACGCTATAGAGAAGTACTTTTGCACAAATAGAGGTAAATATGTGAAAGGGATTATCTCGATTTGCAAAAAAAAAACACTGTTGAGCATAATTTTGAGGAGAAAATAAGTTTTTCCAAACAAGCACTATATATTGTGCATATGCATGCCACCCTGTACGTAGGATTTAGTTTTATTTGGTTTCAAATAATCCAGAAATCTAGATTGGGGAATCATAAATAACTCCTTTTTTATTGATTCATTATCACAAAACATGCCTAAAATGCAATATAATTGTTCAGTTGATATCGACAATATAAGTTCATACCTGCACATGGTCAGAATATTATTTGGTGCATATACAGCGTCGGTGAGCTATTATTAGTTGTTGTTTTTGTACGTTCAGGTTCAGCTACGTACATATGTATATTATTTAGACACGTGCGAGTTGATAATCTCGTGGATATTTGTATATGCATGTTGAACGCTTTTGCTATTAAAATGTCTGAGATCATGCATATATTTACCTTGGAATTAATGTATAATTAGGATACTTTTAGGGAATGGAGAAATGGTAAATTCAGATCAATGATATAAATAATTTGTGGAGATTGGAGTGGGAAGCAATTAGGAATCGTGCGCATATGTAAGCAAGATAAGATGTGTGAAAGTATATATAGGGTTTCCTTATATCACCAAGTCATAGGATGAAGAAATTAATAATGTTAGCCGTACGTATGACGATAAGGTTTTGTGGGATTTAAAAAAAAAAAAAGACTCCCATGCATGCTTATGCCATAAAACGTGCTTAATTATAATTTAATGGGGGGGGGGGAACGAGGTACGACTCTCTGATCCCCTTCTCATCCTACCTCCCAAGGACATTGAACTCGACCCCACAGAGCAAGTTTAATTAGGATTAACATGCCCTGATAGGCTGATCTCCATGGTTTGGTAATTAGCTGATGCAAAACCCAAGAACCTAACTGTTGAACATAATTAATCAGGAAAACTAATTAATCCCCAGCTTTTCTATATACATCCCTCCATATTAACTCTATTTGTGAAGTCCACGAGTACTGCTCTACATATGGATATATGCGAGTGAATATTCTAAAAAGGTGTTCGTAAGTGGAAGACAGTGCCAGGGTGGCAGATATTATATATAAATAAGCTAACCCACACTTATCTTGCTTCTGCAGAATCAAAGGCAGATATATAGAAACGGAAGAGAAACGAAGCGAGTGATATGGGGAAGATTTATCCTGACGAGATTAAGGAGGAAGCCATTAACGTTAATGGAAGCATGATGAGCAGCGGCAGTAAAAGAGAGAGATACACAGTATGGATGAAGTCACTTGTGTTCCACTCCAATGGCTGCACCGTCTACAACTCCGATGGTGACATCGTGTATAGGGTTGATAACTATGACACGAAGGCCACCAGAGAAGTCTACCTCATGGATCTCCCAGGCACTGTACTCTGTACCATACATAAAGTAAGTGTGCGTGCGTGCGTGTGTGTGTAGACACGCTAGCTATTACTAGCTGGTCTTGGTTGGTATAACATATACGTGCATGATCTTAAGTGTGCGTGTGTGCTGCAGAGGAAACTGGGATTTGGATGCTGGGAAGGGTTCAGATATTGCAGCAGCAAGAGGAAGGAGACGAGGTGGTTCGAGGTGAAAAGATGTAGGAAGATGGTGATGAAGGGAAAAGCAGAATGTGAAATGAGGGCAGGTAGTCAAAAGTACTGGATAGTTGCAATGGGAAAAGGCAACAATAAAGCAGCGTTTAGGATAATCAACATGGAAGCACAAATTGTTGCAGAGGTTAGACAGTCTTGGACGTTTGCATCATAAACAATACATATATGTGTGTGTGATTGTATTTGGTTTATGTTGATTTATGTAAGTTTGAACTGTTGGTGCGTTAGCTCCAGTTTAATCTAATGAAATTATCCTTTCTGGCAAAAAATATATGGGATTAATTGATTGATTTGGAATAACTGATTAGTTATATGATGATGATCAGGTAAAGCAGAAGGAATCGTGGTCATCAGGAGTAGTGCTGGGTGATGAAGTGGTGACAATGGAAGTGGAGGCCGACACAGATCATTCACTAATCATGGCTTTCTTCACAGTCTACGGATTAATCCGTGGCAGAATGTGATCATCAATACATGTTACATAATACTGCATTAATTAATTAACTCATGTTCACATATATTTATTCTCTGCTGGTTCTCCTCCATGCAAAAGGAAAATCAATACAGCTTCTTGTAGCTATAGCTCATTCTATTGTTATCTCTATTCTTTCAATTTCTTTTTAATCTTAAAAGCAGTACAAGTTTCATAACATACAATGGATCTTTAAATATTCTCATTTCTTTCTCTTAATTAATCATAATAGAATGATTTTTTTGTGGGTGGGGCGCAACAACTTCATCATTGAAAAAGAAGCAGTACTGCATAAGGAATGATAGGTTCTGATGATGCACAGATGTAAAGAGAATTTTACTATAACAGATTATCTAGCGAAATTGTCTCGTAGGATGAAAAGTTATTTCTGTACCTCGCGAAATTTTCTCACAGCTTTAGATAACACTGGAAGAGGATTTATCTTCGCTGGACAAATAGTATTAAGTAAAGCGAGAGATCTGCATGATTTTTTTTTTCATCCCTTGAAAGAGATTCAAATGATTTAACCACTACTCTCCAATTTTCTTCTTGACTCCATTTCATGCCATGCATTTCCTAACAATTTGGAAGCAATTATCAATGAGTTCTAAAAGGGAACTGCCTTCAAAGTGATATGAACAAAAGTTGCTTTTTTGTCCTCTGAAAAAACAGCGTGATGAACTGCCTTCAATAAAATTAATTTTGTACTTGATGCAGGATGGGGAAGGGGAAAGAGAGAAGAGAGATGAAAAGAGGAGAAAGAGAGAGAATAGAAAAGAGAGGATAGTAAGGAGGGAAAACCAAAGGAAGAGAAAGAAAGGAAGATTTAAAAGGATGAGTAAAATTCAACATTATATAAATCATCAAACGTATAAATTAAAAGAATTGATATACTATTTATAGGCCTTGATATAATTTTAAAAATTAATGATAGAGTATTCTAAAAATTTAAATTAAATGCAAATAATAAAAGATGACAACAATCAATATTAAACCTAAATATTCCCTCATAATGATAAATACCCAAAATATATGAAAATTTTAATCACCCATTATTTCATATCCCATCAGTACTTTATGTTGATAACAAATAAGTTTATGGAACAATTCAGTGGATCTTCTAGTTCCTTTACAGTGATGTACTCACCTATTGGCAGCACTACCCGTAATAAACGGTTAATATGAGTTGCTTCTGAGAACACTGTCTTTAAAAATTATTCCGCAACTACTGGTATAGCAAATTGCATCACTCTCCAAAATTAAACAGATTTTTTTTGTAAGAATAAAGTTAACAAAACAAGCAGAAGTTTTGTAATAAAACTCAGCAAAATAAAAGAGTAAGCAAAAGGAGAAAGAGAGGAGTAGAAAGCTCAATTCAATTTGGAAGTTACATAATAACCACTAATTTAACTGACTTAAACCGGTTTAACCTTGTGGAGCTAATTAATCGGTTTTGAATGCATATCATGTTTGCAAAGCTTGCATGATCGTACATACAACACATTTCCAAACATAATAAACATGTTTAATACCATGAAATGCCCCTTTTTAATTCTTATTATTTCCAAAACGTTTTCAACATTCAATCATGAGATTCATTAATGTATTAAAACTTCTAAAAGCATTCATGTAGAAAGAATTGTTTACTCATTATTTTAAATGCTCTTAATAAAATGCTCAATGATTCAACTCACATCTAACTTGCATGTAGGTGGTAAGAGAAAATTGATGGATTTATCATGTGTAAATTATTCACTTTTTTTAAATAATTTATTAGCCCAAGATCACGTTATATTATATATTTACTTAGACTTTACAATTCTAAAGTAACGTGATACTCTTCCTTTAACATACTCACACACTTTATCTTCAATGTATTTGTTAGAAAAATATATCATTCAACGACTAAAATTCCTCTTCGATTTTTCCCCAGTTTTTTTGAAAAAATAATAATAATTATAAATGATGTTTGACATCTTGCTAATATATTACTAAATGAAGACGAAATGTTCTTACGCAATAGGAATTCAATTTTCTCATA
Organism: Vachellia pachyceras; assembly: GCA_025593235.1. Lineage (NCBI taxonomy): Eukaryota > Viridiplantae > Streptophyta > Magnoliopsida > Fabales > Fabaceae > Vachellia > Vachellia pachyceras. Next base: position 3,088 of record JANTPZ010091048.1, on the reverse strand, counting down.
TGCTTCCTCCATTTATTTAAGTGTCAATTTTTATTTTATTATAAAAATAAGTCATGATCTAAATTTCTAAGCATAATCATTAATACTTGTTTTCAATAATACTCCTATTTAAAAATAGTCAATGCTTAAAGTATTGCGACATTAAATAGATGGTTTAGATAAAAAAAATAATTATTGCATAAAATAATATGTGAATTTTGATATCTTTTATTTCTTAGCGTTTTTTTTCTCGTGGGGATTTCTAAATACGCACGGAGGCAATGCATAATGAAACCGGTTTTTGGAAGTCAAGGTTCATATTCAAACTTTAAAGCATAAAATTTTCTACCAGATGCTTTAGCTAAAGAGGTATTATTTTCTACAGAGATTATTTGAAATTCAATTCCCAAGTAAACTAATTCAAATTTATTTTTTAGACGTTTGCCTTCATCTGTAAAAAAAGAAAAAGATGACTTAACTTCTTTTAGTGGCTTCTTTTTGTTTGAATTACCCTTATCACCATGTTGATTTTTTTTTAAAAAAACTAATTTAATATGACTCCCCTTTAATATTATACAACTTTAACCTTTTGTAGGATCCTCATGCATTCTAATACGTATTGAACCCATTTAGGAAAGCGGTGGAAACATGTTTTTACGGTTTACAAAGTAAATATATAAATGAAATTATATTGATTTATAAAAAAACACTGTTTAACGTACGTTTGAGGAGTTCATACACCCTTCCAAACAGGCACACGCTAGAATACTTTGAGTTCAATTTGTTGATATCCTCGAAATATAAAAAAAATAAGGATTATTGATTATCTGCCTTTGGTCTTTCAGACCATGCATCCCAAATCTTTTAGAAAATCTTTGTAAAAAATAAATAATTATAATGGAGATATATATGGAGGATATTTTTATTCCGATCCTTCTGTCCCTTTAAGTCAGTAGACCATAATTATCAGTTTAAACTCACCTGTACACGCTTCAGACCAAAAGAATGATATTAAAAGAAGGAAAGGAAAACTCAGATACAAACTCATGGCTTAATTAATAAGCAAATAGGTATATATAGTAATGAACCAAATCATATGAAATTTAATCAAGTCTGTCCTTGATCATAACAATAATTTCGTCGTACATATATTCTGATAACTACTATGGCTAATTTCTTTGACTGGGCTGCCGCAGATCTTGTCTGCTCTGCCTTTACGTGTATCGCACTTCGATCGGCTACGAATTTGAATATAATCAAATGACTACTACTAATACTACAATTCCAAGTTGAAAGTTGCTTCCTAGCTTCTCACTGCTTCTTTGTTTTTTTATTCCATCGTTTAAGCCTACCAGTCTCATCTGACCAATCAAATTGAATAATATTATTCATCCATCTGATCTCACCTCATCGATCTCTTGGGTTATTTCACTGAGATATTTAGAAAGGAGGATTCTTACATCAACCTCCTTTGAATTCTTTATAACACGTCTTTATGTATATCCTATTTCTTTAGTGGGTTTATTGACTGGAGAACTTGTGTGAACAACTTGACATGGGTATTTTCTTTTTAGTTTTCACAAACTAATATATCTGTACAAGAAGAGAAACAAGGAGCCACTGCCAATGGAGCACTTTCGTGTAAAATAAAGTTAATTAACTTAAGGGGAATTTTTTACAATAAAAGTAATGTATAAATAAAAGCCCAAAAAGAAGAAAAAGTAAAAGAAATGCACATTTCATGTGACAGGGAGCAGGGAAGCTCTAAGTGAGTGGTATTTGAACACGACTAATTTTCAGCTGGTAAATTTAGAAAAACTGTGCCCAATGGGGCTTCAGAAATTACAAGCAAAAAACAAGGCTAAGAAAAAAAGAGGCAAGGAAAAAAAAAATACAATGTAGGTTGCCAGCCACCAGGCGGTGTAGATATTAAGTTATTCATATTAATTTGTGATCCATGGCGACGGCGTCGCACCTGCCCTCCTGCTCAAAACTATACACTATACACGACAGGCTCCAACTCACACACGCGTATATATATTAGCAGCATATTTTTTATTTGACTTTATATGCAATCCTGAGATTCCTCACTGTCATCACAAGTTTTTGCCTTTCACCTTCTACTTCTGCAAATCTCAGACTCATCTCTGTGTATCTGTCTTGCATATCCTTTAATTCACTCTCCATTGATTTGTTCCTTTCCCTCACAGATGCTAATTCTGCTAATGTATCAGAAATATTGCCTTCCCCTTTATCATCATTGGAGACCTTTGCTTCTTTCGCTGACAAGTTTACATCGCTGCCATGAAGGAGAAGAAAAGCAATCAACAGATAACTCCGTAGCTTAAATCCTGGACTTGACAAGGGAGGAAAAAAGCTCATACATTAAACAGAAAACAAAACTAGTGCTCCACTTACCAATTTTCTTGAGATTCACACGCAGCACCATTTTGATCCTCAGAAACCTGTTGGAAAGGTATCCCATTGTAAATACATTTGATACATAACAATTCTGTACCATCGTAAATAAATGTAGCGAAAATAGCTTCACAATCAAATTTGATGGAAGAAAAATGGAATGGAACTTTAAGCAAAGACTAACCTTCTGCATAGCACTACTCTGATTGAGTTCTGCCACTTCGCTCTCCAGCTCCTCTATTTTGTTTTGGAGTTCATTCTCCTTCTGCAAAAATATCGCTATAGACGTTTCCAAAGCAGATTCCTTCGACTTTATCAGGCCCTGTCACAAATACTCCTTTTGTCATCATCCCATCTCCAGTCATCCACATTGCAGTTATTATTTCGTTTTATCTGGAAAAAAAATACAAAAAAGAGTGATAAATGATGGGCGAAGTTACCTCCAGCGTTTTTATTTTTTCCCTCAGAGTTGAAATCTCTTTTGAATTCTGAGGGATTGAAGCAGATTTTTTGTTCTTTGCATTGGCAGAAAATTGCTGGTGCCCATTAGCATCCTTCAACTTCTTTTCAATGTTGGTCACTGCATCTTCCTTCTTCTTTAGTTCACCCTTCAACTGGAAAATTTGCTTTCTCAATTTTTGTTTCTCTGCCTCATCCTCATGAAGAGAATGTTTCAAGTCGCTGCATTGAT